>JAREYC010000014.1:24005000-24277500 GCA_030015325.1 Cryptoblepharus egeriae
ACCATTTCCAAATTTCCGGCTTGATTTTCATACTACGCACCACATCCCGTGGCTCTGCCTTCCCCACAAAGCGGGACGCTGCCTGGTTATTAGACGTGATGGACCGTCTTGCGAGAGGGAGGATTCGCTCCGATCCCCTGCAGTTGTCTTTGCCTCCAATTCTTGGGATTTATTCCAAGGAAAGTGGGGAAGGTGGAAGAGATAAATTCGAATTATTTTTTAATAAAATGGAGATCATTTTTAATGACGTTTAAGTTATTTTCCTTGAGCGCGGCTTGCATGGTGTAGATGTCCCTGAAAAATGGGGGACTTTCATCTCTTGCGGAGCAGAAATTAATTCCGACCTGTCAGCTGCGGTGTTTAATGTAGATAATAACTATTAGTTCTATGCCAGACACTCTACTCTATTCTACAGCCTCCCCCCGCCCTGCGCTGCTGCTAAAACCTCCAGCAGGCACTGATCTTCTACGGAGGTGGAGGAAAATGGGGTGCAGGTGGGTGGGGAGGAAATGGGTATGTATTATGAATGAAACAGATGGCCAGCCTCTCTCCGTCACAGGAACGCTGCTTGGCCAGACCAGTTTTGTATGGGGTTCTTGCCCTCCTACCTGGAAATCTTTTAATCCCGACAGTCACTGATCTGCATGAATTTCAGGACATTGCTTTTCTAGCAGCAGCTGGAAGTGGAATGAAAACAGGAGTTCTTAATATAGTGCCACTTCATATATCTGCGCATAATGTTCAGGAAACGCTCTCTGGTTCAGATAACGGCTCCTGGAGTATTGCAGTGGCGTATCAAGGTCATCTGGCCACTGACGCCCATACATTTTTGGCCACCCCCATGCAAAATTATTTTCAGTGATGTCATCAAATCTATATATCCATATGCAGTAGTACCTGGCACAACAAGTGCCCCACATAAAGAGTGATTCACAACTTGGGGGCAGTTGCTTGGGGGTGCCAGAGGCAGCTGCCCCTAACTGTTCCCTAGTGCCCCCACCAGCCTCCAACCTCCAGTCCAGGTAAGCCCCCTATCCTCCATGCAGCCTCCAAACCATGTATTCCCAGGAAAGTGTCTTTAGGATTGCAGCTTCCTAACCATGTCTACTCAGAAGTAAGTCCCATTTGTTAAATGGGGCCTACTCCCAGGAAAGTGTCTTTAGGATTGCAGCCTAAATAGACTTCATAGGATCATGCACATTGAATGCATGTTTTGAATTCAGTTACAGTGTTTTCCCATTATTTTAATTATACATTTCATATTTTTCTATGAATATTTTGGGGGATGTGGAACCAATTGCCTGAGTTTCCATTATTTCCTATAGGAAAATCCGCTTCACGTAAAGAGTGTTTCACATAACAAGCATGCTTCCAGAACAAAATGAACTTCTTATGTGAGGCACCGCTGTATATAAAACTGTCTGTCTGTCTGTCTGTCTGTCTGTCTGTCTGTCTGTCTGTCTCACTCACTCACTCACTCATCAGCGCCCAGCCAAAACTGCCAGACCTAGAAGCGTGAAATTTGGGGAGGTTATTCCTTCCATGATGGAGGCACCCACTAAGAACCGGTTTTGGGAAATTCCAACTGGAAGGGGGTGAAAAGGGGTGCAAAGCGTTGAAGAATCCCTGACTGATGGATGCTCTGCCTCTACCCCTGGACCTAGACACATGAAATTTGGGGAGTGTGGTTCCATGACAGGATTACCCACCAAGATCTACCAGAAGCACCCAGTGAGAATTTCTAGAAATTTAACCCCTAAGGGACTGAAATGGGGTGCAATGCATTTTTGGCACATACTTAACATCAAAGACTGATCAACATCCAGCCCCAAATCCTGCACTTGCTTGATAGGAGGGGTACACACCATAGTGTGTGTGTGGGGGGGTATTGCATGGGGGGAGGGTGTTGCATGGGGGGAGGGTGTTGCATATGCAGGTTGCAAGGGGGAATATTGCCAGGGTGTGTGTGTGTTATACATGGGAGGTGTTGCACAAGAGGGATGTATCGCCTGGGGGGAATGAGGCACATGGAGGTGTTGTGCATGGGGGGATATTGCGCAGGGGGGATATTGTGCATGGGGAGTGTTGTGCATGGGGGGTGTTGTGCATGGGTGGATTCTAAGATTTTATAAGGCTAGGTGAAGTGATGAGCAGGTAGTGGGCAGGCATGGGATTAACCTTCGTGCCAAGGTGCTGCCCACTCAATCTGTCCTTCTTCTATAATGTTGATTCAGAATCCTTCCAAGTCAGTGAAAATTCCTCACAACTGTATCTTCATCCTTTGGGCTTCTTGGTGTGTAATTGCTTCCTGTTTAGCAGAGCTGTGGCATTAATAAATTGCCCCTTAATAGCTCCTTAATTACTCCCTGTTCCCTCTGGTGTCTTTATTTACTGGTTTCCTTTCTTTTGTTTTAATTATGAAATGTTTCTTCTCTCTTCTTCCTTTTTTAAAGCCAGTGACGGCGGGTGCAATCCTCACCCATTTAGGTCAGTGCAACTTACCCATCTCCCATTGCCATGCTGGAGTGGGGATGCGGGCACATGTCTGTGCACTGGCCTAACCCACCTCCGCAGGTGTGGTGCAGAAGGACCTTATGGCACTTTTGAGACACCTCCGAGTCAGCAAGGGACTTGTGCCAGGACTTAGGCTGACCTAACCAGGGGTTAGGATTGCGCTGTGAGAGGAAGATGAGGAGAGGCAGTGGAAGTTGATGCACTGCTGGGTAAGGAAAGTGGCACAGGGAAGGCATTTTGGCACAGGAAAGACTTGATCGATAGATCGATAGATCGATATATATATATATATATATATAGGACATGTTTTTCAGTGATGTTCCACCACTGCGCTCCAAATTCCATGCTCCACGTTCCCACATCGCACCTGTGAACCTTCTGTATAGGGTTGCCATAATTCTCTTCCACAAATCCAGGATAGGACCCCCTGTGAAACATGCCGGTATGTGAATGCAATCCTCCAAAACTGGGACTGACCTAGTTTTCTGGGACATATATGGTGACCTTACTGGTGACCCAGACACACCAATGTGCTGTGGTACACCAGTTGAAAATCACTGGTCTGTAGTCCAAGAGAAAGAAGAATATAGTATGAGAGATGGACAGATTTGGATCCACTTTCTTAATTTCATCCTGAAAGATCTGTAAGCAAGTTCAACATCATTATTTCAGAGTTAATCAAATTCCAAAACCTGGACAGCCCAGGATCAGAAAAAGGAAAAGCTCCTTGCCTGCCTGCATTACTTTTGGATCTGTGATCTATGTGACAGCAGGTGGGCAGTAGTGAGGAGTGGTTATTCGTGGGGTGGCATCAGCGATGGGCCCAGCCTCTCCCAAGATCCGGTTCGCCAGAATTGGGGGCGGGGCCTGGGTCAGGGGGCGGGGCGAGGGATGGTCCCCAACCCCGCTGCACTGCGCATGCGCAGGCTTGGCGCATGAGCACTCAGTCCCCTGAAGCCAAGCTTCAGGAGACACAGTGTGCTTGCGTCCAGCTCAACGCAAGCGTGCATTTGGCAGCCGCTGGCAAACCAGTCCCCGCGGTTCTTGCCAGCCGCCACTGTGACCGGCTCTCCAGCGGCCACCAGGTGGGAACATCCGGTTCGGACGAATAGGCCCGAACTGGCATCTGCCCACCAGTGGGTGGCATCGATTTACAAAGGCAGTGCCAGGGTAAGACAAGTCTTCCCTGGAGAAGGAAGAGTCCCTGGAGAATCATCCTGGCTCCAGTATGTAGAGGACTCAATGGATTCAGGGTATCTTGGCATATACTCTAACACTGCCATATGAATGACTGTGCCACTAAGGGATTATGCAGATTTGGATTTACTCCCAAATCTATATTTACCCCCAAAGAACAACAACAATTTACCCCCACCCCAAAGAACAACAGTGTTAAGATGCTGTAAAGATTGTATCCCCACTGGGACACTGTTCCTTTCCAGTAGCTGGAAATCCCTATTTAGGACATTGATGCTCTTCCTGAAATGTCCATCAATTACCGGTACATTCTCTTATCTCCAGGAATCAACGGTGGAGTGTTTTACACAGTCCTGCCCAGATTTTGTATCACTCCCCATAAACCCCAAACCTGTTTTATTGAGCAATGCCAGGAAGTGAAAAACAATGTACTGGCAAAAGGCAGCCTTGACACCACTTGAAAGACAGTTGTAGGAATCAGCCAGATCTCCTGCATCTTGTGAATACAGGTTGGCCGTCCTTATATAAGGGGGGACGGGACAGAATAGGGGTCAGAATAGAGCATATATTGGTGCATCAATACCCTTATCCCATTTTCCTCTTATTTTCTCTCCGTTACTCAAGGCATCACTAGGGTTTGTGTCGTCAGGAATAAAAGTTCATGTTGTCCCCCCCACATGGACCTCCTCTTGTGTCTGACTATGTGCACAAGTCGGAGTAACTATGGGGAGTCCTTGCTCTGGTACAAGTTACTCTGGATTGCAATATGAATTTCCCATAGGTTTTCACTACATGGTGCAGTAACGACGGGTGCTCATAATGTCTCTTACATGCATCTGTAGTTACTCTGGATTTTAGGGTAGGCTGGTATAATTACATTGCAATATCATACAGATCGCCTAAAGGCAGTAGCGTCACTAGGGGTTGGTGTCACCTCCATTAACTTTACGCACAGTATTTACTTTCATATAAAATAGGTGATCCAACAAATCAGTAACCAATAAAGAACCGCACGACTAAGAATTCTAGTATTAGTTCTAACGCATGAAAATGAGAGCTAAGAACTGTTTGGTTCCTGTTGTGTTGTATTAACAACACCGGTTGTGACAAAGTAACACCACATTCCCTCTCAGTATAATCCATCTCACTGGTCAGTTTTGAATTAGGTAGGAATTTTTGCTGGGACTTATTCCAGTCTAATTGAAGTTTAGGCTATCCACACTTTCCTATCCTCTCTTTCCTGAGAGTAAGCTCCATTGCTTATAATGGGACTTCAGAGTAGACATGCATAGGAATGCCCTGTAGATCTCACAGCAAATGAAATACCAAGTTATCACAATTTTGGCCAGTAACGGTGTCAATGGTGTTCCGCATGCAGAACCTGGTGTGGTCTGCACCCCCTAGCATGGACACTATTCTTACCTTGGATCTGCAACAGCTAAGTAGCTATTGCAAATATATATGTACCAAATATATATCGGTAACTATGTTCTCTGGTGGCGCAAGTGGTTAAGACTGTTAACCAGCAGGCCTGTTAACCAGCAGGCCAAGGTTCAACCCCACAAGACGAGGATCTCCTGCTACAGGCAGGGGTTGGACTAGATGAGCCACTGGGTCCCTTCCAACTCTATGATGGTCTATGGTCTATGTAGCATTTTGGTAGGAATGGCAACGTTCTGGAGACAGGCTGACCAGGCATGTTGCGTCAAGCATGGATTGGAAGAAACTCCAATCCACAACACGCGGACACCGTCTCACATGGTACAAACGCTGAAGAAGTTGCATATCTGAAGTGTCCCGTTGTGCTAAGATAGACTTAAATGTATCAAAGGCTGCAATCCTAAACACACTTTCCTGGGAGTAAGACCCAGTTGACTTACTGTTGTGTAGACCTGTTAGGATTGTGCTCAAAGACTATTTTTCCCATCATGGAGAAGATCAGCATTAGCACTTCCTTGCATGTATCAGACAGTTCTGCAACAGACTTTCAAGACTGTGAAGGGGAGCTAGAAAAATGTTGGGGGATTACAGTGGTGCCTCACAGAAAGAGCTTAATTCGTTCCAGAGGCATGCTCTTTAAGTGAAATGGATTTTCCCATAGGAAATAATGGAAACTCAGACAATTGGTTCCACAGCTCCCAAAATATTCATATTAAAATATTGACTGGATATAAAAATGATGACAAAATACTGGAATTGAATTCAAAACATGCATTCAATGTGCATGATCCTATGAAGTCTACTTAGGCTGCAATCCTAAAGACACTTTCCTGGGAGTAAGCCCCATTGAACACAATGGGACTCTCTTCTGGGTAGACATGGTTTGGAGGCTGCAATCAAAGACACTTTCCTGGGAGGCTTACCTGGGCTGCTGCTGGAGGTTCAAGGCGGCAGGTAGGGGCATTTGGGGGCAGTTAGGGGCAGCTGCCTCTGGCACCCCCAAGCAACTGCCCCCAAGTTGGGGGCCGTTAGAAGCAGCAGCGCTGGCTGGCAGCCCTTTTAAAGAGCCTCCGCGTGGAGGTCAGGGCCGCATAAGTGCTTGTTAAGTGAAGCAGAACTTGTTATGTGAAGCAAGATTTCTTGGAAATTTATGCTTGTTAAGTGAAACATTTTGTGAGGTGCTTTTTAAGAGAGGTATCACTCTATTACTTTAAAAGCACTCACCTGGTGTGATGTTCGCACTCGGACTCTGCAGCCAGGATGGGACAGGCGCCTGCTTAGAGAGGAAATAATTTCCGTTCCATTTCCAGTCTCCGCCGCTATCCGCAAATATGGCCTGTTGTCCGTCCCAGACAGATGGCTTCTCTGTGAAGAACTGCCAGTTTGGCTCCAAGGCCTTTGGAGATTCTCTGGGCAGCGCTGGTTGGGGGAGAAGCCTTTCATCAGTAATAATATGACAGACCAAACCTGACCCCGACCGTAGAAAGAAGAAAAAGCCATAAATATGGAGTTAATGGGGTCTTAAAAACCTCAAGCATTTCCTCCATGAATTTCCTTGACAAGAGACTTAAGGCTGGACATTAGTGGTCAGTTTGCAAGTGGTGGGGAAGGGGCTTGACCCTGCACTGAAGAGAAAGGGAGCTGAGTGTTGTATAATGAATGGATGCGCGTGTGTGTGCATGTGCGTGTGCGTACATGTGTGGTCCAGGCAATTCCATAGTAAAACCTTGGATTGAGAGCGTTTTGCAAGACAAGCAAACATTTCAAATATATTTTGTTTTGCAATACAAGTGGAAAAATTAGTCCCAGCTGGGATACTGCCAGCACCTACTCAGCCTCTCCTGAGAGACCACATATGCAGGTCTATTCTGAAGTAAGCCTATTATAGTCAGTGGGGCTTACTCTGAGTCCTGTTTAAGGGCAGCAATGGAAAGACCTAACCTTTCATGTCTACTCTAAAGTAAGCCCTATTATAATCAGTGGGACTCACTCCTGTGTAAGCAGGGCAGATTGCCGCCCGAGAGACCTGAAAGAAAAGAAATGCAATCCTACTCATGTCTACTTAGAAGTACGTTCCATAGTATTCAATGAGGCTTACTCCCAGGAAAGTGTGAGAAAGTTGGTATAAGGTTGCAATCCTAAGCACACTTTCCTGGGAGTATGTATTATTGAACGTAATGGGACATAGAGTGCAATCTGAAATCTTACAGAAGTAAGTCCCATCATGTTCTATGGGACTTACTCCTAGGAAAGTGTTTATAGGATTGCAGCCTTACTTCTGAGCAGACCTGCTTAGGATTGCACTCAGGAATCCCTTTATCGTATTTCCCGACTTATTACACGCCCCGGACCATGAGACGCACCGAAGTTTAGAGGAGCAAAACAAGATAAAAATATTCTGAACCGAATGGTGTACTAATATATTTAATAAAATATAGCAGAATAATATTTCAAGCATGTAAAGTCAACAGTGGTATTAAGAACCATTATCACTGTCATTAATAAATGAGGAAAGTCTTTAAGCTTCAAGCACTCTTCTAATTTTCTGGAAACCCCAAAAACTCACCATCTGTAGTGTCAGTGATTTGTGACTTTTGCACAAATCTCATTGCAAATGGTCCAGGAAGGCAGGTAAGTTTTGGGGGTGGGGGAATCCAGGTAGGTAGGGAAAGGTGAGGGGATCTAGATAGATAGGGAAGAGTGAGGGAGGTACATGCATGGAGCAGCAGGGACCAGGACTTGTGCATGTCTACTTTGGAGCAAGTCTCCAAGCCAGGGAAGGCTGCTTAGGATTGCAACTATGCCAGGGTGACCAGATGCCAAACCCAAAATTCCTGAACCCCAAGGCCAAAATTCCTACCCGCTTAAAAATATTGCCAAAAAAATGTATTTTCTTTTTGTTTTTATAGTTTTGATTTTTACTTTTTTGGCCATAACATTTGATATGAAGGAGATATCTCAAAACTGATTTTTGCATTGGATTCTGCTCTTCAATACGAATCCAACAACATATGACACGATGGGATAAGGTGCTCCAGGATTGGCCCTATCACTCTATAAGACGCACAGACATTCCCCCCCCCCCTTGGGGAGCAAAAAAGTGCATCTTATAAGTTGGGAAATATGGTAATTAATAAATCTTTCTGCTTTGCTGTCTGTTATGCTCTAAGTTCAAAAAGTGCCTTCCATATTGTGGGCTTTCCCCACTATGGGGATGGGGAGGGGGTGATGTTGGGGACAAGGTGGGTGAATTGGTCCAGAAAAGGTGTGGGATCAATGGTGGGTCCCCATCCTCATGACTGATTAATTGATTGGGATCATGGCCTGAAAAAGTTTGAAGACCACTGGATTAGGGTCATCCTAGGGCAGTGGTTCTCAATCTTCCGAACGCCGTGACCCCTTTATAAGTTCCTGATGTTGTGGGGACCCCCAACCATAAAATTATTTTTGTTGCTACTTTATAACTGTAATTTTGCTACTGTTATGAATTGTAGTGTAAATATCCAGTATGCAGGATGTATTTTCATTGTTACAAATGAAATGTGTGTTCTATGCACACGTTGTACACAATGGGATTTATTACAGAGGATTGGGCATAGGATTGGGCCCTGAGGCTGCAATCCTATCCACATTTACATGAGAGTAAAGGCCCCCCTGGCTATAATGGGTAGGCATGACAGAGTAGGCATGCATAGGGTTGGGCCCTGAGGCTGTGAGTCAGCCCCAGTGCGTGTGCAGCTACAGCCGGAGGTCTGGCAAGCCTGACCTAGCCCCCTGCACCAGGGGTCTTTAGGCGACCCCCAGGAAACCTCTAGGCGACCCTGAAAGGGGTCCCGACCCCAACTTTGGGAAATGCTGTCCTAGGGAAAAGTGGATGGAATTACCAGAAGTTACAAACAAATTTCAATAGCACAAATTACAATATCATAAAAGACACCAGTGATTTTTTAATCTGGTGCCACTGCAAAGCTCACGGCACACTGAGAAAGCGCTGAAATTGTCACGGCATGCCACCATTTTTTCCCTAATTGACAAGGCAGACTGCACTGCTGTCCAAGGACTCACAACCCCCGTGGTCCTAGCAATAAGTTGTGCATCATTTGTGGCACACCAATGTGCAGCAGCCACTGAATTGCTTAGGGTGCGATCCTAACCAATTTAGCCCAGCCTAACTCACCTGCTATATCTTCCCGTTGTAGTGTGGAGAGGCCTCAAATGGAAAAAAAAATAATTTCCATACCTCTTATGCATACTGGCCTCAAGTGTGTGTGTATATGTGAGTGTGTGTGAGTGTGTGTGTGTGCATGTGTGTGTGAACTGAGTGCTTGTGTGTGTGTATGAGTGTGTGCTTATGTTTGTGTGTTTGGGTCTGAACCACATAACTTGGAGTCATTGGCTTGTGTTATGCTACTACGAACTGTCTCTTAAAGGCTTGTGTTATGCTACTACAAACTGACTTAAATGTCTGTTTCTTAAATGTGTTGTGCTTGTGTTATGCTACTACAATCTGTCTCTTAAAGGCTTGTGTTATTCTACTACAAACTGTCTCTAATGTCTGGGTCTGAATCATGCATTTTACAAGGTTCTGAATATTTCGCTGTGTGGAAATTAAGTACAGAAAAGCAATATGAATATTTTTTGCTTTATTTGAACATGTCCTATAAGTGTCCTACTTTCTTGGGGTGTCCTAAAATTTTTTTAAGTGGGTAGGAATTTTGACTTGGGGGCAGGAATTTTGGCTTGGGGTAGGAATTCTGGACTTGGGGTTCAGGAACTTTGGGTTTGGCATCTGGTCACCCTGCAGGTAACCCTGTCCGTATTGACGGAGAGAGATTCCACACCCCAGTGGCACCGATCCGTCTGTCGTCAGAAGACTTTCCCAGTTCCTTAACTGCAGGTAGATCCACACGACCCCACCGATAAGGTACCTTTCAAGCCCCTCTACTTTTCCTGGCTGAGACGTGAGGATCCCGTATCTTTCGCTCCAGTGATCCCCAAAATGGAAGATGTTGCAGAGGCAAGGACAGTTTCCATGCCAACTGGATTAGGCTGCGTGACGCAGCCTGTTTTCCTGCGGGTTTGGCGTTCCTTCCATGCGCCGCGTGAATGGAAAATTCAGGGGCTGGCCCCGCAGTTGGGCAGAGGGAGGCAGCTGCCTCAGGTGGCAGATTCCGGGCACCATGAAAAGCCAGCCACATGTCACTGATGTAATTCATTTCAATGCCTTTCGTAGCATTGTTTGCGTTCTCCCCATAGGGAAAAATGTCACACCGATTAGAATATGTGTGTGGTTCAAAAACAGACCCCTTAACGCTTTGTCATCCTTTCCAGATTAAATGGTCAGAGCCGCACTCCTAAAGCTCAGCTAGATTGGAGCTTAACTTAAGCCAGCATTAGTCCCGTGGTGGCTTCAGGCAGTGCCGGAATTACGTATAAGCTAAACAAGCTTAGGACCCCACTTTCTTGGGCCCCCCCAAAAAATTTAAAGGGAAAAAACTGGATGTACATTTCCAAAATATAAGATGAAAAACAAAATAAAACCTACAAACAGTAACAGTGTTTTGTGTTGTGTAGGCTCCTATGATGTTGTGTAGGCCCTGCCATTACAGTAATGGTTCCAGAGTGTGGACTAGATTATAAATCCAGAGTAACTACGGAAGCACGTAAGAGACTTTATGTGCACCCATAGTTACTGCACCACTAGTGAAAACCTAATGGAAATTCATACTGGAATCCAGAGTAAGTTGTTCTTACACCGGAGCAAGGACTCACCATAGTTACTCTAGATTTTGCCCTATGGGACATAGGGCACAATCCAGAGTAACTACGGGAGCACGTAAGAGACATTACGTGCACCCGTAGTTACTGCATCACCTAGTGAAAACCTATGGGAAATTCATATTGGAATCCAGAGTAAGTTGTTCTTACACCGGAGCAAGGACTCCCTGTAGTTACTCTGGATTTTGCCCTACGAGTCTCAGTAAATTGTGTTTCTAAAGGAACTTGTGTTTTTGCCAAATGCCAATTTGTTTGCGTTATTAAGTTTGTTATGAATAAAAAATCATTTTAAGGTAGAGCTTAATAATTATTTCACTATTAATATACTTCTTAATTGTATTTCAGTTCAACAGTTACTTTGATAAAATACATATTTTGTTATGTGCAAATGGCTTTAGATAGCTATAAGTCCATAAATTACCATATAGCATATATTCAGCACAAAAAACTAACAAAGATTGGGTTCCACTTTTCAACGGTTTTAACTTTTGGACTTATTCCTGTCCATAACCCAACCAGTAAGTGGGGGATCCCATTACGTAGCTGTCCAGAATACAATATCTTTCCACTGTATTAACAGCCCTTCTCCATGTAGGTATGTAGGTGAAGTCCAAGAAGCAAAAGGATGACTGAACTGGCACACCACTGGCATAAAAGGAAAAGCATTTTGTGTGGTCAGTGGCATAGCTAGAGGGAGTGGAACAGACAGTCTTGGAGGGAGCCTTACCATTCCAGGTGTATGCAGTGGTGGGATTCCAATAAATTAACAACAGGTTGTATGTCCCATTAGTAACTGGTTCTCAGAACCAGGCGCTCATTAGCAAAGGGTTCTATAGAACCTGTGAGAACCCCCGAAGCCCACCACTGGAATGACCCCATTTTGCTCCTCTCCCTGGAATGGCTCCTAAGGAGTGAGGCTCTCTGAAAGTGTGACTGCTCCACCCCCTCTAGCTATGCCACTGCATGAGGGGCTTCCGGTGCCAGGCGAACTGCGACCAGCGCTGTCCAAGAATACAACCAGAGATGTTTGCTTCAGGCCTTCACCCAGCTTGGCACTGGCAAAACTTGGGCAGAGGCATCTGTTCCTCTCGTCTTGCTGGAGAGGAATGCCTTTGTTTCATGTCCCACTATTTTTTAAGTTTTTCATGCAGCATCTACTGGCAGCGAAGGAAATGTTATTCAATTATTGTGAATCCTTTTTATAGGTTGCCAAATGTATGGCTTTTATAGGTTGGCAAGCAGAAACCCTCCAGACATGGAAACTGGTACACACGGAATGGTGGCAAAGCCAGGACACCCGGCAAGAGAACACTCATCTCGTTCCCTGCATGGAAGCAAACATGTGCCTGCACTACATGCTTATCCTACATGATGGGTGCAATCCAGAATAACTACGGGGAGTCCTTGCTCCGATGTAAGAACCATTTAATCTGGTTTGCAGTATCAACTTCCCATAGGTTTTCACTAGATGGTTCAATAACTATGTCGATGTTAATGTCTCTTATGTGCTCCCGTAGTTAATCTGGATTGTAGGGTATGTCTCCTACAGGAAGAGGCATCATTAGGGTTTGGGTCACCCATGCCCAAATATGTCATTGTGTCATCCCCATCATGGACATCCTCTCACACCAGGTCATACAAAATAACGGAATACACACCGCTTAAATGCAGTGACATCATTAGGCTTGGTTTATTAATTTTGGTATATTTTATATTTTGGTATAATATATTTTGGTATATATTGAATAATCAGAATTCATAATGAGCTTTGATGCACCTGTTTTGTTTCCTGCTGTGTCCTAATAATATGTCATTAGGGCTGCAATCCTAAAGACACTTTCCTGGGAGTAAGACCCATTGAACGCAGTGGGGCTTACTTTTGAGTAGACATGGTTAGGATTGTGCTCTGTCTCTCAGATTAATGACAATGCAATCCTAGCCCCCAGTTAGGCCAGCACACTTCTGCACCACTCCTGTGGGGTTATGCCAGCACATAAACATGCACCAGCCTCCCCACACCACTGCAAGAACGGAGATACAAGTGAGTTGCACTGGCCTAAGGGCACAATCCAGAGGAACTACGGAGAGTCCTTGCTCCACTGTAAGAACAACTGACTCTGGATTCCAATATGAATTTCCCATAGGTTTTCACTAGGTGGTGCAGTAACTATGGGTGCACGTAAAGTCTCTTACGTGCTCCTGTAGTTACTCTGGATTGTGCCCTAAATCTCACATCTAATGTCTCATTGCATTCTGCATGAAATTCCCTTTCCAATGACATAGATTATGATTGCATTATTCATAATTCCAAATTTTCCTAAAGGTTTCTTGGCCACAAGTGGTGTCACCCAGTATGGTTTGCATCCCCTCATCCCTTAATGATGCTACTGTTTTAGGGACTCCTGACAAACAAGCAGTTCTTACGGGATTCCATGGTCCACCCTCAGCTTTATAGGGTCTGATAGATTCTTTTAGCTCCTAAATCCTGGGTTGTGACGCGAGTTCATCTCCTCGTGGCGCACCCCGGATAGCACAAAAGTGAACCAAACAATAGCAACAATTGGCAGTCAGACTAGTCCTACAATCCAGAGTAACTATGGGAGCACGCAAGAGACATTATGTGCAGCTGTAGTTATGGCACCACCTAATGAAAACCTATGGGAAATTCATATTGCAATCCAGAGTAAATTGTTCTTACACCAGAGCAAGAACTCTCCATAGGTACTCTGGATTGCGGCCTACATTGAAGAATTGGCAGTCAGACATCAGTGTGGCATTCCAGGCTCTCTAAATACATAGCAATGGAACATTAACATCTAGTTTACCATAACCCCCAAATCCAGAGTAACTTCAGTAGCACATAAGAGACTTTACGTGCACCCGTAGTTACTGCACCATCTAGTGAAAACCTATGGGAAATTGATATTGCAATCCAGAGTTAGTCGTTCTTACACTGGAGCAAGGACTCCCTATAGTTACTCTGGATTTTGCCTTAAGTCCATGTATTTGCTGTACGCTAAATAAATAAACCTAAATCCTGTTGTACGGGAGCTGCAGTACCACATCCTGGCCATCTGTGGTGGCAGTGCTGTAGCTCACCATAACATCCATTCGGTGGTTCAGGGAGTAAGGGCACAATCCATAAGCAGGCATCCATCAGTTTGAAAGACTATGGCATCGTGCTCGGTGCTGCGTACGCTGTATGCGAAGCACGAAGGCCTGGGTAGATTAGTATGGAGGATAGGCTGTTACCCAAGCAGCAAATCCCTCCTCTCCATGCCACTGAATTAGTCCAATGGAAAGGCAGAGCCCATACAATTGGATCCAGCTGCATTGCAGAGCTGGGCTGAGGACAGGAGCTCACCCTGTCTTGTGGGGACCGCCCTGGGTCTCAAACCCTGGCCTGATGGTTATCCAGAGCAGAGAAGATATGTGCACAAGTCCCTTGTGTTGGCCCAGGGGTGTCACAAACATGATGTAAATCTCATTTATATCACAGAAAGAGGAGGGAAGGCCAGTGCAAGGAATGACGCTTGCACCTCCTTGCACCATCACAGACCCCAAGACCCGATGAGTTGTTCTGGCCAAACTTGGCCAGCCTGTCTACTCCTGCGCATGTTAGGATTGTACAGTGTGCAGCCTGCCTCTGGCTGCCAGAGTGTCTGGTTTGTGAAATTTCCTCGGAGTTTGTCTATGCGGCACATCTCCCCCCCCCCCGCCCGTTAATCCGTTGTGTCTGCCCCACAATTTTCTCAGAACACATTTTGTGTTTGCAACAACCCCGCTTTGGTGGAGGCTCTAATTTCCCCATGTCTTCTTGGTGGAGATTATCTGGCCCCATCAATCCAAATCCCGGGAGATAGAAATGGCTGTTTAAAACCAATTCAAAGAAGCCCCGAGTAATTTATGGAAAATTAGGGTTTTGTCGCTTTCGGAGCATGGCAGGTTCTTCCCCTCGCTGTCTCGTTTTGCGGAGACTGGAGCCATAATCGCCCGCTCACTCCCCGCTCCGGAGGTGTCTTGCAAGGTGATATTTTAAACAAATCTCTCTTGGAGTCCGATAAGCAGAACCATTAATCCCTGATGAGCAGGGCTGTGATTAGAGACAGGAGGAGAAGGATGGGGGGAACCACTTCCCTGACTCCTTTTGTTCACATCCAATGGTGCTAGAAAACAACTTTAATGATAATTTGGAACAGGCACCATCCAAGTGCTGGTCGGCTGCCCGGTTAGATTCATTCTGGCTGGGAGATGTGTGTGGGCACTTGGGTAGTTCCTCGTTTTCAGCTTGTTTCACTCCATGCCTTGCTTGGATAATAGGAAAAGAAGCCCCTCTAATAACTATCAACATTACAAAATAATGTCCAGTGCTACCTCGAATAATGAGTAGCCCAAATTATGAGTGCTTTGAAAGATGAGCAAAGATTTCTCTCAAATCTTTGCTCCAATTAACAAGCAATGCCTTGCATAATAAGAGTATGGGTGGCGCAAGTGGTTAAGATGCCTGTTGACCAGCAGGCCAGGGTTCGAGACCCGGGTCGGCCCCACAAGACAGGGTGAGCTTCTGTCCTTAGCCCAGCTCTGTGATGCAGCTGGAACCCATCGTATTGGCTCTGCCGTTCCATCGGACTATTTCAGTGACGTGGAGAGGGGGGATTTGTTGCTTGGGTACCAGCCTATCCTCCATATTAATCTACCCAGGCCTTTGTGCTTCACATACAACATCGAGCACCATACCATAGTCTTTTGAGACTGATGGATGCCAATACCTTGCATAGTGAGCAAGGCATTGCTACAATTCAGGTTCTTGTTGGTCCCCAGAAAGGCTGAGGAGTGGAGCTGGAAGGGGTAAGGGGGCATAGCTACAGGAGGTGGAGAGGAGAAGCTGGTGGGTGCCCCCCTGTCACCCTGTTTAGCCCAGGCAGGAAGGGGTGAGGGGGATACAGCCTTCTCATCTCTCCCTCCCCAGTAGCATAGCTACTGGGGGCAGAAAGGAGAAGCCAGTGGGTGCCTCTGCCTCACCCCTCCAAGATCATGGACTGGAAGGGGCAACGGAGAGGCTGCCTTTGCCCCCTGTCTGCCCAGTAGCAGAGTTGTTGGGCTGATAGGAGGGCAAAGGAGGTGAACCCACTCCAGCCAAAGCGCTTTGAATAGGGCAGGAGGGAGCATGAAACCAATCATCATTGGTTTCATTACTCCCTATGGGAATGCTCCTTGGAGTTTATCTATGCGGCACATGCGCCATGAATGATGAGCATTTTGAATCACAAGCATGCTTCCGGAATGGATTATGCTCGTAATTCAAGGCACCGTTGTATAGCATTATTTATTAAGAGTCAGGATGGTGTAGACTGGATAGGGTAGTGGTTCAGGAGTTGGACTGAGACCAGATGATCCAGATTCAAATCTCTCCATGGCCATGAAACTTCTTTGGTGACCTTGGACCTGTCCACTCACTCTCAGCCTCACCTACCTCACAGGGTTGTTGTGAGGACAGCAGGATGGGAGGAACGAAAGCTTTGTAAACTGCTTTGGGCATTTGTGTTGGCATTGGAAAGACAGGGTAAAAATCCCTTAAATTAAATAAAAATACTTGATGGTTCTCTTTTTACACTAAGAATTTTAAATAGGAGTTATTTATTTAAGAAACCAAAACAAAATAGGTATACCACCTGCAGACTACATAGACATACCCTGCAATCCAAGTAACTACATGAGCACGTAAGAGACTTTATATGCACCTGTAGTAACTTCACCACCTAGTGAAAACCTATGGGAAACTGATATTGCAATCCAGAGTAAATTGTTCTTATACCAGAGCAAGGACTCCCCATAGTTACTCTGGATTTCGCCCATAGACACACAAATTGCTCAAGGTCAGCTCTGGCTGCAGATGTGGCTGGTGTGACACTGGTGACAAGAGGACACCGTATCAAGTGCCAGAAAATCTTGGGTCTTTTAATTTTTGGGGGAACATGAAATTATAAGAATTGGGACACGATCGCATGGGAACATCTTCCAGCTTCTACTGTGGCAAATGTAGCACAGTTGTGTGTTTTATGATCTTGGTCTTTCCTTCCCTAAAAATAACAGTCCACAGAAATGACGGGGAGCTACAAAGAAAGGCCGTTCCCACCAGATTTGGGCTGCAGGAAATCTCTCTGCTTCTCTGTAGGCTTCTGAGTTTAATTGGTGATCTCTGAGCTTTGAGAAAAGGACTTCTCCTAACCAGCCAGTTCTCGAAGATGTTGTGATTTTAAGCACACCAGATGGTTTGTCTTGGCTTCGTCCCTGGCAACAAATTTTTAATAGGGCCATATTTTGGACTGAGCAAGGGTGGAAAGGCCAGCCACAATACTGGGTTTGTTTGGGTCCATGCAGACCAAGAAGCAGGCAAAGGAAGGGCTTCTTCCAGTTTTTCTGAAGACCTGTCTCTGATCATGATTGCCATTCATATTATATTTTTTAAGGAGGCAAGTGCTTCAGAAGGTCTAGCTGAAGAACCCAAGCAGGACGAGCCTGAGTCCTCCTGATTCCTCAGGTGGCATGCCTGATGCTGCCACCTCTTGATATGCCAGCCTCCACTCTTTCCATGCTCCAATGTTCTAGCTCAGCATTCCCTCCACATTCTCCCTTTCTGTAACGGAAGGTGCAGGAGGAGGTATATAGGAAGATAGAGATGTCCTGCTCCCCAATCTGCTGTCTTCATTCATCTGCCAGCATTGACAGCATAGGTACACCCTGGCACAGGTTCAAGGAGACCCATTGCAGAGTGCAAGGCTGACAAAAGAGTAAAGGTAAAGGTGTCCCCCTGCAGGTTGCCCTGCTAGTCATGACCGACTCTAAGGAGTGGTGCTCACTCATCCCCGTTTCTTAAGCCATATAGCCAGCGTTGGCCAAAGATGCCTCCCTGATGATGTGGCCCACATGAGCATAGAACACTGTTACCTTCCCACTGAAGTGGCACCTATTTATCTACTTGCATTGGCATGCTTTCAAACTGCTAAGTTGGCAGGAGGTGGGCTAAGGACGGGAGCTCACTCCGAATTATAGTACTCAGGTCTCGAACCACCGACCTGCCGATCTTCAGACTGACAGGCATAGTGCCTTTAACCACTGAGTTACTGCAGTGGTTACATTAAAGTGGCTAAGTAAATTAAATTAATTTAAATTTAATTAACCACAGCAGTGGTTAATTAAATCCTCTTTCCCTTTGTGGATATAGCACTGTCATTTTGGCATGGCTGATCTTGGTGGAGAGGGTATTGCAGAACACCTGCAAAGACCCCTGTGACCCTCAGACCAAGGGACATGGGGTGGATTTACGCTTCCTCCCCCCTCCCCACAACTCCCAGTGGGGAAGAAGAAGATACTCCCTGTGCCCTTAAGACTTGAGAGAGTCTCAGCCCTCTCCCGCACTGGCAATGTCACCTCACTGTATGTGCTTTCATGGCGCATGTGCTTCATGATGTCATGATGCCATATGGCATTAAGGTTGGGCATAGATTGCACTCTGGTCATATTAGATGAAAGTTACACACTGGGAAACCCAATCCTGAGCTCCCTGTTCCCCATAGGAGCAGTGATGCCAAAATGATGCCGCTTCATCCAGGGTTCATTGGGCAACCACTGGTGGCTCATCAAGGGTTCCTTTCTCGCAGATCAGAGAGGGGATGCAATGGTGCTACTCAAGTTAATTCCATGTTGGGTCAGAAGGATCTGGCAAAGCAGAGCTCTGCCATTCTCCGTCCTGCCCTACTCCTTTTACCTGCACTCAGGTGCTTCTGAGATCTCTGTAGGTGCTTCTGAGATCTCTGTAGGTGCCGCTCTGATGGCGGCAGCCTGGCGCAGCGAACAGTTGTTCATATTCCATATACCTTTTTCCACTGCTTTTCCTTGCCAGCGCTGCAAGCAACCGCTCAAAGCAGGAAAGGCCCCCTGGAATCCTTTCCCACCGCTTGTTTCAGAACCTGCCGTATGGTATTTCGAGGTGAGGCTGTGGCGGGGGAGCGCATGGACCTACGCCTCTTTGATTCGGCTTTGCGCATCACGCCTGCGGGCCCGGAGTGGAGGCAGAGGCCCTGTTTAATCTCTCGCTCTTCACAAAGGGAGTGAGGATAGGAGGCGATTAGCGGGATGAGAGCTTCTTTTTGAAAGTCAGAAGCAGTGGGTCTTGGCGAGAGAATTAATGAAGCTGTTGAATTATGGATGGACTTTGAAAAAGTAAACACATCCAAACCAGGCTGGGACCGGCAATGCAGCGCAAGCGACTCCATCGTCTCAGGCTCCCTTTCTATCCTCTGCCTTCATCCTCTTTCATATTAAGCTCCTTGTAGCTTAGCAATGTGGCTCAAAGCACCAGGGAGGGTGCCTCGTACCCCAGAAAGATGAGTAAGAGGAATCCAGGCAGAAACCATCTGAAACAGCCAGTGATTTCACTCTTCCGTCATCCTGACCGATACATTTATTTTCTCATCCCATTTAATGACCACCTATTTAATGATATGGGCTGTGGGTGGTGCAAGTGGCTAAGACGCTGTGTCTGTTAACCAGCAGGCCAGGGCTCGAGACCCGGGTCGGCCCCACAAGACAGGGTGAGCTCCTGTCCTTAGCCCAGCTCTGCGACACCAGCTGGATCCAATCGATCCAATCGTATTGGCTCTGCCTTTCCATTGGACTAATTCAGTGGCGTGGAGAGGGGGATTTGCTGCTTGGGTAACAGCCTATCCTCCATAACAATCCAACCCAGGCTTTCGTGCTTCGCATGGAGCGTATGCAGCGCCAAGCACGATACCATAGTCTTCCAAGACTGACGGAGGCCTGCTTTATTTAATGATGGGGGACAGCAAAAGAAGGGCTTTAGTCCTCCAATGTTTCCATTACCAGCAAATATTGTTTATCATTTGGGTGCTGCCCAGGTTGGTTGGTCAAACGGAGGGTACCCAAGGATCCAACGAGATCCACAGAGATCAAACAAGACGAGTCGGGTGCCTTCCAGAATCTGGGCTGCTTTGGTTGTACAGGTTGAACCTCCCCGTTTGTGACATTTACAGTGGTGCATCACATAAAGAGCTTAATTCGTTCCGGAGGCCTGCTCTTTAAGTGAAAGGCTCTTTAAGTGAAGCAGATTTTCCCATAGGAAATAATGGAAACTCCGACGATGGGTTCCACAACCCCCAATATCCATATCAAAATATTAACTGGATGTCAGAATGATGACAAAACACAGGACTTGAATTCAAAACATGCATTCAATGTGCATGATCCTATGAGGTCTACTTAGGCTGCAATCCTAAAGACACTTTCCTGGGAGTAAGCCCCATTTAACACAATGAGGCTTACTTCTGGGTAGACATGGTTAGGAGGCTGCAATCAAAGACGCTTACCTGGGCTGCTACTGGAGATTCAAGGTGACTGGTGGAGGTACTTGGGGGCAGTTAGGGGCAGCTACCTCTGGCACCCCCAGGCAACTGCCCCCAAGTTGAGGGTGGTTAGAGGCAGCATTGCTGGCCAGCAGCCCTTTTAAACAGCCTCCGCATGGAGCGTCAGGGCTGCATAGCACGCGTGCTCATAGCATGCTTGCTTGTTAAGTGAAGCAGAACTTCTTATGAAGCTAGATTTCTTGGAAATTTATACTTGTTATGTGAAATGCTTGTTATGTGAGGCGCTTGTTATGAGAGGTACCACTGTAGTTCCAAGAACCTGTGTGACTCCCCAAGTGTAGGTTCCCTGCAAACTTAGCGCTTTGACCCCCCTAGTTATGCTGCTGACTCAGTGGTATACCCTGGGTGCATCTGGATCCAGCCCTTTCCTGCCTCAATATACCCTTGGTTCCTCATCCCTCCCGCCCAGATACTCACCCTCCCACAAATTGCTTCCTGTGCTTACCTGCCCAGGTGCCACCTGTGGTAACCAACATAGTCCAGCAGCAGCATAAATAGTCCCGTGTAGGGCATTATCTTCACACTGTCAGTTGGGACATAAGCCTTTGAAGGTGGTTCATAAAACCTCACCAGCGTTCAGGACAATCAGATGTTGATCAGTTTTGAGTTATGGAAATCCACTTTTTGTGACATAAGGCAATTGTATTTTTTTGTTAATGGGTCATAATACAGTTTATTTCATTATATTCTGCATGGGATTAGCTTTCCAATGCTATATAACATGATGGTATTATCCATAAATACAAATTTTCCGAAATTTTGGGTCTGAACCCTTCCACACCCCTAGTGACACCACTGCCCAGAGACATTATTCTATCACCCCAAAGCCAGCCAAGTGGTGACGACGGCAAACTATTTTCTTTGGGTGTCCAAATGACCCCTTTGGGCACATGCAGTTTGAGCCCCTCCTCAGCCAGCATCTCGGATGGATGGTGGTTTTGGTCCTGGGTTGTCAGGGATGGTGATAAAACAACGGCAGGTAATCGGAATATTTCAGCGGCTATGAAAGTGCACTGAATGGGTGGTGTTGACACCATCGCTTTCAATGCTCAGCCTGAGTACTTCCTAAACTGCTTTTGAAGATGCAGGACATCACCACAAGCTGAAAAGTATGAATGAATGAAGCACTTAACGGCTGCCGCTTGACCTCCACTAGCCACCGGGGATGCGCTCGCTTTCAAACTTATGGCGCCATCTATCCTGGCTCAAATGTGGTCTTCCGATCCGGCTCAGATTCTGGCTTCTTTCGTTGATATATGTTTTTATTGCTGTGTTTCTGCATCCAAGCAGACCAAACTTCCTCCCTTGCTCCCCCCCCCATACACAGCTGCCCCCCCTTACCCCACTCAGAGCCATCGAGACTTGTAGGTGAAGCCACTGAGTTTAGAAGGAGCTGTCGGTGAGATGTGGTGGCATAGCTAGAGGGGGTGGAGCTGTAGGTCTTGGAGGGAGTCTCACCCCTTCGGAGCCATTCCATTTGGGGAATGGCTCTGAAGGGTCGAGACTCCCTCCTAGACCAGGGTGACCATATGCTGGAACCAGTGGTGGGCCCGGCCTGGCCCAAGATCCGGTTCTCCGGAAGTGGGCAGGCCAAGGCCAGGGGGCGGGGCCAGGGAGGTTTTTAATTTAAAAATAAAAAATAAATTACTTACTTCAGAGTAGACCTGCATAGGATGGATCTCTGAAGCTGCAGTCTTCTCCACACTTTCCTGGGAGTAAGTCCCATTGACTATACTGGGACTTTCTTCAGAGTAGACCTGCTTAGGCTGGGGCTCTGAGGCTGCAGTCCTCTGCATACTCCTCCCAGCCGGCCAAAGGGAGAGGAAGGAAGGAAGGAAGACTGCAGTGGCGCCGCGCGGCTCCCCGTTTGCCCCCCTGGCCAGCCGGGAGAGGAAGGGAGACTGCGGTGGCACCGCGTGGCTCCCCGTTTGCCCCCCTGGCCAGCCGGGAGAGGAAGGGAGACTGCGGTGACGCTACGTGGCTCCCCGTTTGTCCCCCGGCCAGCCGGGAGAGGAAGGAAGGAGGGAGGAGGAAGGGAAGCAGCTGCGCACACACTGTGCGTGCGCAGAGTAAAAATGGCGGCCGTGGCGGCTGCGAACCGGTCTTCACGGTTCTGCGGGAGCACGGCCCTACCGGATCACCACCAGCTGCCAAATTACAAGACCTGGTTTGGGCGAGTAGGCCCGAACAGGGAAGTGCCCACCTGTGGCTGGAACCCAAAATGTAGGACAAGGTCCCTGTAAAGTCTGGATTTTCCACTGAAAACCCATTACTCAGCAGTAAACCCATTGACTAAATTGGCTTTCTTCTGAGTTGACATGTGTTATAAAGTATAGGCCCACCTGAGCTGCTGCTGGGGAGGTCAATGGTGGCGGTTGCTTGGGAGACTCTGCGGCACTTAACAGCCAGCTGCCGCACGGTGTGACTTAGTACTTGCTGGCGGCGGCCATTGTAACTAGTATGTGCCTGCAGCGTCAGGCTGCACAGCGTCCATGTGTGTATTGGTTTCATTAAGGAAGTAACGCTTCCTTCTCCCTGCCACTGGCTGTGCGTGCGTGCCCTCAGATGACCTGGCCAGGTCACTTTCACTCTCGCCAGGCCTGGCCAGGTCATCTGAGGGTGCGCATGCATGGCCGGCAACAGGGAGGAGGAAGTGTTGCTTTCTTAATGAAACCAACGTGTGCATGCAATGCTATGCAGCCCGACGCTGGGGGCACATACTAGTTACGGCCGCTGCTGCCGGCAAGTACTAAGTTGTGCCATGCAGCGGCTGGCTGTTAAGTGTCCCAGAGTCCCCCAAATACCCCCCCAAGAAGATCATCCAAGGTCTGGCGAGAGTGAAAATGACCTGGCCAGGTCATCCGAAGGTGTGCACGCATTGCCGGCAGCAGGGAGAAGGAAGTTTTGCTTTCTTAATGAAACCAATGTGTGCATGCAATGCTACGCAGCCCAACACTGCGGGCGCATACCTATGGTGGGCACAAGGGGGTTCGCTCCGCTTCTGGGGGACCTGTTCTTCCAATCCCGCTACCGCTGGTGAGCCGGCAGTGGCAGGGGGCCCCCAGAATAATGCAGACCGGTTCAGAGCTCTCCCAGCCTCTCAGCCGAGGAGGGTGAGAAGCATCCGCTCGGCACACTCTTCCAGCCTCTCCCAGCTGGCCAGGGAGGCTGAGAGGGAGGAGAGCTGGCCAGGGAGGCTGAGGACTGCAGCCTCAGAGCCCCATCCTATGCAGGTCTACTCAGAAGTAAGTCCCAGTATAGTCAATGGGACTTACTCCCAGGCCAATGTGGAGAGGATTGCAGCCTCAGAGCCCCATCCTATGCAGGTCTACTCAGAAGTAAGTCCCAGTATAGTCAATGGGACTTACTCCCAGGCCAATGTGGATAGGATTGCAGCCTCAGAGCCCCATCCTATGCAGGTCTACTCAGAAGTAAGTCCCAGTATAGTCAATGGGTCTTACTCACAGGAAAGTGTGGAGAGGACTGCAACCTCAGAGCCCCATCTTATGCAGGTCTACTCAGAAGTAAGTATTTTTTAATTTTTTATTTTTAAATTAAAAACCTCCCCGCCCCCTGATCCTGGCCCTGCCCCCTGACCCTGGCCCCGCCCACTTCTGGAGAACCGGTTCTTGGGCCAGGGCGGGCCCACCACTGGTGCATACTAGTTACAATGGCTGCCGTCGCCGGCAAGTACTAAGTTGTGCCTGCGGCGGCTGGTTGTTAAGTGCCCCAGAGTCTCCCACGTACCCCCCACACTCCCAGAAGGCCAGACATTGGTCTATTGGACCAGACAGTCTGGTCCAATATTGAAAAACTGGACAAGTCTGGCCGATTCCAGCTTTCTGGGAGCCCTCTCTTAGACTGACTGCTGTGCCCCCTCTAGCTACGCCACTGGTGCAATGTGATTCTGGGGGAGAAAGAAAGAGGGGATGACATGCCTCGGCTGTTCATTTGCATTGAACTCCTCTCCTTGCGCACGGCCTGTGCTTCTTGGCAAGCTCTCCTCCAGAGATTCCACCGGAGGGTGTCAGAATGTGACAGAAGGATTTCACGGAGATTGTCCCCAGGGGACCTTTTAGATTCAGCAGGAAGGAAGGTGGATGAAGCGGTGCCAGAAGGAATGGACTTTGCTCATTCAGCAGCAATTACTCTCATCCTCTTCACCTTTCCGAGGGCTCTGCAGCCCCTCTGCCTTTCAGGCATTAACCTCCAGATTCAAAGAAGGAAGAAGCCTGTCAGCTTGTGGCCAGGTGGCGGCGGTCGTGGATGTGAAGAGCATCAGTGTGACTTTCCATTGCTACCTTGAAAATAAGACATCTTCCAAAGCTTTGCCAGTCCCCAAACACTACTTCTTCTGGAATGCTGTTTGTCTGTGGAACTCCTTGCTATAGGATATGGTAATAGCATCTGGGCTAGAATGGGACTGGATAGATTGATGGAGGATAAACCCATCACCTGTTACAAGTCATGCTGTGTATGAGCAACAGGATGCAGGTATCTTGTTGTCTTGGGTGCTCCTTGGAACACCTGTTGGGCCGTTGTGAGTCCAGGAAGCTGGACTACATGGGTATGATCCAGTGGTGCTTTTCCTATGTAATGGGTCTGTGGAAATCCTTGCTACAGGACAGGCCATGGTGAGATGCAGGAGGCTTGACTAGATGGTCCTGATCCAGTAGTGTTTTTCCTATGTAATGTGCTGTGGAACTCCTTGCCATAATATGGGCCACTGTGAGATACTGGAAGCTGGACTACTTGGGCATATCCATCTATCCAGTGATGGGATTCAAATAAATTAACAAGAGGTTCTATGTCCTGTTAATAACCAGTTTGCAGAACCAGGCGCTCATTAGCAAAGGATTCTATAGAACCTGTGAGAACCCCCTGAAGTCCTGATATCTGTCTGTCCGTCCGTCCGTCCATCCGTCCGTCCGCCCGCCCGCCCGTCCATCTCCCATGTCAAAGCAAATGCCCACGCCCCATATTCCCCATTAAATTACCCCAAAACTAGAGGCCTCCAGGAGGCATCTATCTATCTATCTATCTATCTATCTATCTATCTATCTATCTATCTATCTATCTATCTATCTATCTGTCTGTCTGTCTGTCTGTCTGTCTGTCTGTCTGTCTGTCCTTCAGTTGAATAAAAATAAAGAATAAAATCTTTCAATTTGTTGCTAAACACATATTTTGGTTTGTTCTCCAATAAATGGGAGATATTTATATATTAAATATAAAATACATTTTTGTCCAACAAACTTTTCATTTACTGTTTGTCTTTGAATCGGGCCGTTCAAGCCTTGCACGTTAGTGGAAACCATTAAAAAAAGAAAAGAAAGTGAGCAAATGTTCTACCTCTTGTTCACCCGCAAACCTCTGAGCCCCTCTCTGTCTTCCGCCACCCACCTATTCCTCAAAAAGATTGACACACCTGAAATCTTTCCCCATTTATACCTGACAAGCATCCCTCTCAATTTATCAATCAAACATCACATCTCTCTCCTTCTGCTTACCATCACCGCAGGCACATTTGCTAATGCCAGAAATTTCCACACCATTTACTCTTATTGATTCCCCTCCCTAAATAACGCCGTTGTTTGGTCTCTTGCAGTTACAGGTTGCAACGGCAAAAATATACCTCTTGCAAGCTGACGTTGCCTTTGCATATTTCGACCAAATTCTATAAGCAGATGCAGTTTCTACCGAGCCTTTATAATCTGAACCTAAACGACAAATAAAAGCATTAATTCAAAAAAGATTAAAACTGTCTCCTCCGTTCTCATTTAAACCTCCAATTTTAATATTCCTCCTACATTAATGGGGTTATAAATATTCATTTAGTTGAGACAAGTTCCATTTTTTTATTGCATTGTCATTATCATCCTACTGCATTATCATCGTCTCATGAGTACCCACCACTAACCCTAATACTTCATTTTTTCTCTATGGCTGAAGGTCATCAATCTGCCTTTTGTTATGGGATACTCTTAAGTTCTTTTCTCCACTTGTTTTTCTATCTTTCCTCAAATGTATCCAGGGTTTTTAAAAAAATGCTCTCCAGATTTATTTTTTTAATTCACTTACTAGGATCTATTCAAAATCTGTCCCCCGAGAAGTTCTCAACTTTACCGTCTTTGTTGCTCTAGAATCCATTATTCCTGAAATTAATGTCATCCAAATGAGCTCACCTCTTTTGTTCTTCCTAAAAAATTTATGGTTTCAACAAGGCTTTGTAAATGAACAACAGAGCACGAAACAATACAATTTGCATTTACTAAGCATCAGCAGTGCAGTTTCTCCTTTCTGTTCTCTGCCCGCCACAAAGAAACTCTCAAGAATACTATGGGATCATGCTCAACGCTGCATACAAAACACGAAGGCCTGGGTAGATTGATATGAAGGATAGGCTGTTACCCAGGCAGCAAATCCCCCCTCTCCACGCCACTGAAATAATCCAATGGAATGGCAGAACGGATACGATTCGTTCCAGCTGCGTCACAGAGCTGGACTAAGGACAGGAGCTCACCGTGTCTTGTGGGGCCGACCCGGGTCTCGAACCCTGGCCTGCTGGTTAATGGGCAAAGTGTCTTAACCACTTGCACCACCCACAGCCCAATAAATCATCAATCCAGTCTTTATAAGGGTTTGTAAAGATGCGATTCTGTTCCTGAGATATGGATTCTCCCAGGGTGACCATATGAACTGAAATTTCCAGATTTGTCAACTTTTTTAGCCTCCTGTCCAGGTGTCCTCCAAAAGGACTTCATTGTCCTCCATTTTGGCTTCATATTGGAAGTTTGCAATGGTGTGCAGGACCCATCATGTCATATGTCGTTGGATTTGTCTTGAAGGGCAAAATCGAATGAGATATCTTCTCCTATCAAAAGTTATGGCTAAAAAACTAAAAATTAAAAAAAAAATATGCATTGAGCTGTATGGGAAAGTGAAAGTTCCCAATATAATGGCTTTACTCGTAAGTAGGCAAACGTGCCATTGTCTGCTAGAAAGGCCAGGCTGAAAGGAATCCAAGACCTTGTCCTCCTTTTGAGGTTCAGGCATCTAGTCACCCTGCTCGAGGCATGTCTTGTCTGGGACACGATACATGTCGTTGAGTCACCCCTTTGTGGCTCTGCAGGACTTCAGTTACACCATCCTTGTCCCGTCATGGGAAAAAGGGTTCCCTGTGTGTCAGAGCACCCTTTAAACACTCCCTTGCTATCCTTGCCCATCAGTAAACAGGTTGGGACTGGTGAGAAAGACTGCAAGAAAGTGGGGAAGGAGGCAGCAAGAGTAGGGTGACCTACTGGGTTCCTTCCAACTCTAGGATTCTATGATTCTATATTGCTTTCATGTAGTTAATTTAAACACTGCATCACATATTATTATATTTAAAACTATTACATATAATTTATTAATTATAAGATGGCAACATGCTGCATCGTCACAAGGAAATGGAGGACAACAAATAATTTTTCCAGGACATCCACACACACACACACACACACACACGCGCACGCACGCACGAATAAAACAAACAAACAAGTAAATAAATAAGTAAATAAGTAAGTAAATAAATAAATAAATAGTGGGCTTGAGTATGAGGCTATTATCTTTCTCCTTTCTATTACAGATGCAATGAGAGGAGGAGGGTCTGGGGAGTCAGGTGAGTGGACAACGGGGGTGTCAAAGTTTTCTGTATAGGGAATGGAAGATAAAAAGCTGCAATCCTAACCACACATTCCTGGGAGTAAAACCTACTGAATGCAGTGGGGCTTACTACTGAGTAGACATGGTTGGGATTATGTTCAAAGAAAGCTGGCAGAGATACGCTGGGCACAATCCAGAGTAACTATCGGGAGTCCTTGATCTGGTGTAAGAACAATTTGCTCTGGATTGCAATCTGAATGTCTCATAGGTTTTCACTTGGTGGTGCAGTAACTACAGGTATACGTAATGTCTCTTACGTGCTCCCGTAGTTACTCTGGATTGTAGGGTGAATGTGCTAAGAAAAGGGATGGCTTGCAAGCCCACCGGTGAGAGGATGGGGGAAGATTATTTTACTCTCTTTGTTAAGGAGATTTTCGGTGTGTAATATGCTTTTTGTAGCCCCTTGTGGATCAAAGGTATTTATTTCTCGCACAACACATCAAACATTCATTGAAAACTCTGATCTCCGTGTCGGCTCAGAACACACAGATCCGGAGATGGAACTTGGAAATCCCTCAAGTGGATTTCATGGGTGCTTGTCACACACAGTGTACCTGGTTTCCTGCTCCGGGATGCTCGTTGTGCTCACTGACCTCCATGTGAACAAGCCTCAGACTGCTGGCCTTCACCTTGGAAATGGGAATGGAATGTTAACAGTTGCCTCTCCTCAGCCAGCATGATTGATCCAGTGTTGGTCAGAAAATGCGGACACCCTCACACATAGGTTAAGGCCTTTATGTAGAAAGAAGCTAATAGATGGGCCATATTCAGTGATGGGCTGGCCCCATCCCAAGATCCAGTACGCCGGAAGTGGGAAGGGCCAGCCGGGGTCAGGGGGTGTGGGCGGGGCAAGGGGCGGGACTGGGGCGGGGCGAGGGGCGGGGCGACGTTGGTCACGCAGAGCCTGCTTGGAAGCTGGCCTAGAAACGGGCAAGCCGCCTCTAGGCAGAGTCTGCGCGAGCGCCGATGTCGGCGTTTGTGCAGAGCCTGCCTAGAAGCGGCCTGCCCGCTTCTAGGCAGGCGGCGGTGGGCAGAAAACATGGCGGACCGTACCGGTCCACCATGTTTTTCATTTCCCTGTCACTAGCGGCAGGGAAACGGGAAGAACCGGTACAGGCGTGTAGGCCCGTACCGGTAAGTGCCCACCACTGGCCATATTCCTTTTCCGCTTGCCTGCCCGCTAATGTCATGTTGGGATTATTATTGTTGTTGTGGGTGCTGCTCGTAATTGATTGAAAGGCCTCCAGAGTTGTTTATATGTTGCAAATGGGCTGGCAGAGCCACTTAATGTAATTGCTGCTTCTTGGGTGTGTTGTGCACAAACAACAACAACAACAACACCTTAATTGACTCCTTTTCGCAAAGTGTCGTTCCCGTTCCCATGCAATCAAGAGAGCGACGCGCTTTGGGATTTGATCTCGAGAGGGAGACGAAAACTGGAAGGGGGTGGCAGTGTTTGTGCAAGCCTTCCTATGAAGACGCCTAGAGGGGATTGCACATGGAAAGCACATGCCTCTGACAAAAAAGGATCCTCAAGTACACGCACCTGGAAATGAAAGCTCCCCACATGGTCTTTGATGTGCTTCTTGGAGGAGCCAGAAGTGTCTCCTTCACCATGTCGTCGTAGAAGCTGGAGAGCTGGCGCAAGGGTTGAGGTGGTGCGCCAAGTGCTTCCCTCCTTCTCCAGCGTCACCTCTGCAGTGGTCCTTCCCACTTGTCTCATTTATTTCAATGATGCTCAACCAGGATTCATGCATTTAGGAGCCAAACCCACCTTAAGGCAGATTGTGAATTGCTACCTCGTTTCGGTCCTTCCACGAGCACATGTACATTTTATCCTGTGAGCCTGACAGCCCAACCCTATACGTCTCACCTGTTGGTGCGGGATGTGCCAAAAATGTGCTGGTCCAATAGGAGGGGGACAGAGGGGGGACTTTGGAAGAAGGAAGGGGATTCCCTTTGCTCTCCATAAACCTCCTGTCTTGCAATGGAGCTGTCCTACGTCACCTCCTTTGCTACTATGAACTGGTGGACAGAACATCAGGGTGACCACATGTCAAAATCAAAAAAGAGGACAAATCTCTCCCCCTACCCCATAGGGTTGCCATAATTCTCTTCCACAAAATCAGGACAGGACCCTCTATCCCATTTGTCAGTATGTGAACACAATCCCCCCAAATCGGGATTGTCTCTGGTTTCTCAGGACATATGGCAACCAAAATGCAGGACACAAAATGTAGAACATTACAAAATTAAAGCTAAAAACCCTCATATATTTTGCTTTCACGTGGCTAATTTAAACACCATATTACTTATTATTAAATTTAAAACAATTACATAGAATTTATTACATATAGTTTATGAATGACAAGAAGGCTCCATGCTTCCTGCTCACAAGGAAAAAGAGGACAATGAAGATATTTTTTCCAGGATACAAGGCTAAAAAAGAGGACATGTCCTGGATAAACCAGTAGGGTCACCCTGGAGTGGACACACTGGAGGGGATAGGATCCAGTATGTGCCATCACTGCTGGATTTTATCCCTCCTGAAGCCTTCCAGCTCCTTTAACCACATCGTCACATCTTCTGCTGGTCCTGTTTTGCCCCTTCTTACCTCCTCATTTGCACTGGTCTGTACTGGTGTTACCATAATAAAGTGATGATGACCTCCTCATCACTGTAAGTGCCACCAAGTATCTTTCTGGGTCCACTGATGAAGGCAGAAAATCTCAAGCCTTAATACCAGTATATGACCATGTGTGGTCAAAGCACATCTAATGGTGCTCAGCAGCCGACGCTAATGGAACCTGCATTCCTCTGGTGACTTATCCCAGTAAGACTACACGTGGCAGATCTTAGCCTTCTTTCTCCTTATTAAGAATGAGTTCTGCTTTGGTTAAGAAATGTTTTCAGGTCTGTCTGACTTGTCGGCTGCGGGCATGCCGCACCTCACCTGTGGACGCACCTCACGAGAAGCGGGTGACACCTTTGCACTGACAGGTCCATCTGTCACCCATTCCCCAGCACCAGCCTTGCACCACGGGCCTCATCCATCATGCAGATGCAGCATTGATGTGACGGGGCTGCAGGGCCACCACCGCCTGTCAGCGCATGGTCTTCTCCGGAGTGCCACTGTGCTCCGTGTGCCTTCACATGACAGGCGCTTGTCTTGTTTGGGCTCTCAAGTGTGGGTCGAGGAGACTTTGCTCTGAGGAGGATGACCTTCCCTTCCAGTGACAGAGGGGACAGCTGCCTATCACTTGGAAGATGGGCACTGCACATCACCCGGCTCCTGTTTTCATGCGCGGGGCTCAGGGAGCATTTCCATTTCGGAAAGCAAGATGCTCTTCATCAGTCTTTCCAAGGGCAATTTCGTGTGAGTGCCTCGATGCCCTGAAATATTGTTATTACTTCTTGTTGTACTTCTACAGAGATAAATTTTATATATGGTCTATATAGTGTTTTTCAGCAGAGCTGCTCAGAATGGGATTGAGAATAAAACAGCCCATATTATTATGCCATTGCACAAATCAACCTGGAGTATAGGTGAGCAATTCTGGTAAACCACATCTGGGACATACTGGGACCTGGAGAAGGTGCAGAAGTCAGCAACCAATACTGGGCTGGGGCACCTATGGGTGCAATACTGATGTAGGTCAGCAGAACTCATTGGTCTTCCTATTCCTGTGGTGATGTAGGGAGGCAAGCACATGTCTATTCATGGCCTAAACCTCCCCCAGGAGTGGCGTACAAGTGTGTTGGGCCATTTTTGTGACATCTCCATGTCAGCACAGGACTTAGGCTGGGGCTTAGGCTGGCCTAACCACAGGTTAGGATGGAAGCCTATATTTTTAAACTTAGAGCTACCAAGGTATGTGACTGTATTGGGTAGGGTTGCCATAATTCTCTTGCACAAAATTGGGACAGGAGTCTGCCACCCTTGCCAGTATGTGAACACAACCCCCCCAAATTGGTACTATAGGATCCCTATAGTATATATATATCCCTATAGGATATATGGGACAGGATATATGGAACATATAGGATATATGACCGTAGTATTTGCAGAATTGTTACAGATCTATACTTTTAACAGTGTATATGCTTAATATTGGTAGTAAATGGGACTTACTAGTATTACCTAGTATTTGGGGAATTGTTACAGATCTGTACTTTTAACAGGGTACTCTGTATATGCTTAACATTGATAGTTAATGGGACTTACAGAGTAACTACGGGAGCACATAAGAGACTTTACATGCACCCATAGTTACTGCACCACCTAGTGAAGACCTATGGGAAATTCATATTGGAATCCAGAGTAAGTTGTTCTTACACCGGAGCAAGGACTCCCCGTAGTTACTCTGGATTTTGCCCTTACTCCAGGGTTGGATTGTAGTGTAGGATTGATATTTGTCCCCCTGCTTTATGATATCACATCTGGTGGGTCTTGACAGATTCTCATTTTTCAAAAGCGGGTCCTTGTGCTGCTTTATTAAAGCATTTCCAAACATTTTTCATAATCAGATCAAAAGTCATCTTTCAATCTCAGTTTTGGAATAAAAGCTTTTGAAATGAAAGTTTTTGGCAGCTGGCTAAGAATTCTTGATCATACTTAGATTAAATTCCCTCTATATACAAACCCTCCCCCCACCCCAAAGCCACTTTAACACATCACAATTTCAGGTAACAAGTTATAAAGGAAGCACTCATGGAAATGCAAAGGTTCAGCGACAGAAGCCCTCTCCATATACTGCATTTAGAGCAATATAATTCTGTTTTTTCAGTTCGAGAAATAAAGTGTTCATATTTCCACCCAGCAGGGAATCTGAACTGCACTTTATTCTCTCCCAACATAAAGTTGTTTTCCACTATAAAATTATTCAAAAGGCATTTGGTGCTTATTTTCCTATTTGCTCTGTTGCTCAGAATTTACCCGACAATCCAGAGCAATCCAGAGCATAAGAGACATTACGTGTACACGTAGTTGCTGCACCAGCTAGTGAAAACCTATGGGAAATTCGTATTGCAATCCAGAGTAAGCTGTTCTTACACCGGAGCAAGGACTCCCCGTAGTTACTCTGGATTGCGCCCGAGTTCTCATAGAGGTGCTCCTGAATTTATTTATTTATTTATTTATTTATTTATTCATTCATTCATTCATTCATTCATTCATTCATTCATTTATTTATTTATTTATTTATTTATTTATTTATTTATTTGGTGTTTGTTTGTTTGTTTCCTCTGCTTCTTTTTGAGGGAAGGAGGTGTTAAAAAGGGATATAAATAATCTGAATAATCTCACAATTTTGTCAAAATCCAAGCATCTTTGGTTGTTCCTGCTCAGGTGTATGTCCAATAGTGCAATCCTATACCCTAATCCTATCCCATAGTCTTTCGAGACTGAAGGATGCCAGTGATGATGATGCCCTAGATAGGCTGTGGGTGTCCTTGGCTTGGGGTGTCACAAAAGTGACCCTTCCACGGGATTAGGGTAGGGTTGCCATATGTCCCCCAAAATAGGGACAATCCCAGTTTGGGGGGATTGTGTTCACGTACTGACAAAAGGGACAGAGGGTCCGGACCTCATTTTTTGGAAGAGAATTGTGGCAACCCCAGGTACATGAACATGCACCCCATGTCACAGTAGGATAAGGGGGAAAGTGAGCATGAGTTGTGCTGGCCTAAATTGGTTAGGATTGCACCACAGCATCAATATCCCATAAACCCCACAAAGGCCTGTTACCAACATTCATGTACAGTGGTGCCTCACATAAAGAGCGTAATTCATTCCGGAGGCCTGCTCTTTAAGTGAAACACTCTTTAAGTGAAGCGGATTTTCCCATAGGAAATAATGGAAACTCAGACAATTGGTTCCACAACCCCCCAAATATTCCTATAAAAATATTAACTGGAAGTAAAAATGATGACAAAACACTGGAATTGAATTCAAAACATGCATTCTGTGGGCATGATCCTATGAAGTCTACTCAGGCTGCACTCCTAAAGACGCTTTCCTGGGACTAAGCCCCACTGAACACAATGGGGCTTACTTCTGAGTAGACATAGTTAGGAGATGGCAATCAAAGACACTTTCCTGGGAGGCTTACCTGGGCTGCTGCTGGAGGTTCAAGGTGGCCAGTGGGGACACTTGGGGGCAGTTAGGAGCAGCTGCCTCTGGCACCTCCAGGCAACTGCTCCCAAGTTGGAGGCATTCAGAGGCAGCAGCGCTGGCCGGCAGCCCTTTTAAAGAGCCTCCGTGCGGAGCACGCTTGCCCATAGCGCGCTTGCTTGTTAAGTGAATCAGAACTTGTTATGTGAAGCAAGATTTCTTGGAAATTTATATTTGTTTTGTGAAAAGCTTGTTACGTGACATGCTTGTTATGAGAGGTAACACTGTACTCCCCTTTCTCTTTAGCGACGCCACAGGGACTAGATGATCTCTGTGGTGCCCTCCAACCCTGTCGCAGGGCTCTAATACACCATCCTTGCTCAGCACACAAATGTACCTCTTTTTCCTATTTGCCAGTGAGGCAGAACTATCTGAAACTGACCTTTCCTCTGCAACTGACAACCTTCTCCAGCAATTAGTTTCATGAAATTGACAAGTTTCAGGGTGCGCAGAAAAAAAGGATAATTAACAACCGAGGCAGGCCAAGGAGTTCGGAGAGTGGTAGAAGCCAGCATCTCGTTTTACGAGGGTGGCTCCTCATAAATTTGTATGCTGTCAGAGACGACTCCGATTTAAAATGGTATTTCGATCTTATAGCCCACATTTTACAAGTCATAAAAAAGCACAATCGCTTTGGGGGCTCTTTTAGCGTCACCGATAACGAGGGGAGGTGGGGGACGGGTGCCAAAAAGTGACACTCTTCTCATCGTCCCACTTGCACAGGTGAACCCCCCCCCCACTACATGAAGGGGAAAGAGACCTTGCAAGGAGGGCACCTGAATGGCAGCATGGAGGATGAGGAGGGATAGAGGGCACCCAGGAGAACCATAGGGGACGGGAAGACCTTGGAGGAATGGGGACTATGTCCTGCTCCCCCTTCCCTCCCCGCCAGCTGCATTTCCGAGGAGGCCAAACAGATGTTGTTTTCTTCACAGAGACTAATTTACAATTTTACCCAGAGAGGGGAAAAAATAAACGAGAAAAGGAAGAAAAATGTTTTCACAAAGGAATTGGGTCCTTTGCTTAACCTTCGGATGTCCCAGCAGCCCCACAACTGCTCTGTTTTCCCCCCAAAGGTATGGTTTGAAACCACTATGGTTTGGACCCCTTTGAGGAATCGTGACTTCGTTTTATTTTGGGGGTGGGGGTGTCACTAAAAGCTGGGTTTAGCCATCTTGGAATCTGGCACCGGGGGCTGCCAACTTGGAATGGGGCATTCAGGCTGCTTGGGTGTGGGGGAAATCCAGTATGGGTGAAATCCAGAGTAACTACTGGGAGTCCTTGCTCCGGAGTAAGAACAAGTTACTCTGGATTGCAATATGAATTTCCCATAGGTTTTCACTAGGTGGTGCCATACCTACATCGACGGAAATGTCTCTTACGTGCTCCTGTAGTTACTCTGGATTGTGGGGTAGGAATCTTGCCCTACAATCCAGAGTAACTACGGGAGCACATAAGACACATTACGTGCTCCCATAGTTACTGCACCACCTAGTGAAAACCTATGGGAAATTCATACTGCAATCCAGAGCAAATTGTTCTTACACCGGAGCAAGGACTCCCCGTAGTTACTCTGGATTGTGCCCAAAGATTCTATATGGCTTTCATGTAGTTAAACATTGCATTAGATATTATTATATTTAAAACTATTACATATAATTTATTAATTATAAGAAGGCAATTAATTATAAGAAGGCAACCACCTTTTCACAAGGTGGTGCAGTAACTTTGGGTGCACGTAACGTGTCTTACGTGCTCCCATAGTTACTCTGGATTGTGCCCTATGTCTCATTGAAAACAAAGGGACTTTCTTCCAAGTAGACATGGAGGAACTCTGGCATCGTAGTGATGGTGCTTCCTGTTACGGCTTCTGGGTGTGTGTGCACTGGACAGGTTTTTATTCTCAGAGGGGGGGTCCTGGGCTGACATGCTTGAGAACCACTGCTAGAGAGGACGGGGCAGACAAAAGAGGAATGAGGGAGGGAGATGCTACCAAGGTCTTGGCACATTTTCTTTCCAATCATTTGCAGCTAAGAAGTTCCTAGGTTAGATCATGTGTAGATGCAATCCTAGCCTAGACCAGCCGTCACTACCCCCCAAAGGGGTGGGGAGGCATTCTTGGAGGCATGTGTGCAAGAGTGGAGAAAGGGATCTGGTGACAAGCCAGATTGCATCAACCAAGTGCATTGCTTCCAGAGGTGATGCGAAATAGAGTAGACCCATTAAGGCAGCAGTAGCCTTAATACTGAGTAGTACTCAGGGGAAGGGCAAAAGTTTCCAGGTGTGGCAGCAGCCCCAAACTTGTATTGGATACAGTCTCATAGTTCAAAAGAAATCCACTTTGTGTTCCATAAGGCAGTTGTACTTTAATTTTCGTGTTAATTGCCCATAACCTTTTGATTGGATACAGACAGGGGTGGGATTCAAATAAATTAACCACAGGTTGTATGTCCCATCAGTAACCGGTTCTCAGAACCAGGCGCTCATTAGCAAAGGCAGTTATAGGGTTCTATAGCAAAGGGTTCAGGAGAACCCCCTGAAGCCCACCACTACAGATATTCCAGTTTCTTTGCATTCTCCTTCCCAGTGATATATAACCTGATGGTATTAGTTGTACATATCAAGGTTGTTACTCTTTTCACTATGGAGGAGAAAGAAGGGGCAGCCAGGTGTGAGCTCTCTGGGAAGGGGAGTGAGTACCTGGGGTGTAACAAGGAGTCCCCACTTTCTGTGTGTTGTGTTTGTGGGTGTCTGTATGAGTGCATGGTGTGTGTGTGTGTGTGTGTGTGTGTGTGTGTGAGAGAGAGAGAGAGAGAGAGAGAGAGAGAGTGAGTAAGGTGAATGAGTGAGTGCATGGGGTGTATTTGTGTGTGTGTGTGTATGTGTGTGTGTGTGTGTGTGTGAAAGAGAGTGTATGAGGTGTAACAAGGAGTCCCCACTTTCTGTGTGTTGTGTTTGTGGGTGTCTGTGTGAATGCATGGGGTGTGTGTGTGTGTGTGTGTGAGAAAGAGAGAGAGAGAGTAAGGTGAATGAGTGAGTGCATGGGGTGTATTTGTGTGTGTGTGTGTGTGTGTGTGTGTGTGTGTGTGTGTGAAAGAGAGTGTATGAGGTGTAACAAGGAGACCCCACTTTCTGTGTGTTGTGTTTGTGGGTGTCTGTGTGAGTGCATGGTTTCTGTGTGTGTGTGTGTGAGAGAGAGAGAGAGAGAGAGAGAGAGTGAGTGAATGAGTGAGTGCATGGGGTGTATTTGTGTGTTTGTGTGAAAGTGAGTGTATGGGGTGTAACAAGGAGTCCCCACTTTCTGTGTGTTGTGTTTGTGTGTCTCTGGGTCAGTGCATGGGTGTGTTTGTATGTGAGTCTGTGCATGAGATGAAGGGTGTGTGTGAGTGAGCCTATTGGATGAAAGGTGTGTGAGTGTTGCGTGTGTGTATATGAGTGCACATGTTGGGGTTAGAGGAAGTGAGGGTGGGAGAGAGTATGTGGGCTTGGGGAAGTGGAGGGATAAGAGAGGACATGGAGGGTTAGGGACAGTAGCGGTGGAGTAGAGCCTGGGGTCTTTGGAGGCAATGTGACCATTTGTCTGTTTTCGAGGACATGTCCTCTTTTTAAGCATTGTGTCCTGGATTTGGGGTAGCAAGTTTGACAAGGGGGTCCTGGACAGATTCCAAAGATTGAAAGGGGGTCCTGGGCCAACAGGGCTGACGACCACTGCAATAAAATGAATGAATTCTATTTAAAAATGTATCTTTGGTGCAAGAAAACAGCCTCATCTGTCAGTTTTCAAGTGAATGAAGCAGAGAGAGAGAGAGAGAGAGAGAGAGAGAGAGAGAGAGAGCAGCTATATTGAAGCCACTATTTGTGGCGCTTACAAGTATACTATGATCCTTGCATTGATTTTACAATAATGAAGGTTTGCTGGAGGGAGGGACGGAGAGGGGCGCATTCCAGAGTAACTAAAGGGAGTCCTTGCTCTGGTGTAAGAACAATTTACTCTGGATTGCAATATGAATTTCCCATAGGTTTTCACTAGGTGGTGCAGTAATTACGGGTGCATATTATGTCTCTTACGTGCTCCCGTAGTTACTCTGGATTGTAGGGTATGTCAGAACAATCTTTACTGTTTGTTCACATTCTCTGTTTTCTGTAATTGAGCAACAGTTTTTAACATTCAGTATTTCCTTATCACCTGTTATAATGTTGTTATTCCATAATAATCACTTTATTTTAGACCAGAGGTGGGCAAACTGGACCATTTTAGGGCTCTGGGACCGTTAATAATTGCATAGGAGAGATAATTTCAGCAGGTGCTGTTTTTCACCTGTGAGATGAGAAGTTGCAACTACTGAAATTCCCTCTTATATACAACTGTTAAAAGTCCAGGATCCCTAAAGTGGTCCAGAACGACACTGTAGGCAACTTTTAGACAAACAACAATCCTATACATGTCTACTCAGAAGTAAGCCCTATAGTATTCAATGAGATTTGTTCCCAGGAAAGTGAATATAGGATTGTCGTTGAAGTTCTTTGATCATAACCATGCTTCTTCCTCAGATCCCAAAGTACTTCTCACCTTTATCAGAAAGCTCAGGACAGAACAGACCCCTTGCGGGGCTGACCCCAAACCCCCAATACCTATTTTAGGGCTCTGTGGGGCTTTATCTCAGTCTAGGGGTTAATCAAACTGTTCCATGCAGATTGCCATGTAGGAGCCTGTCCCATATGCTAACATTACAGGGGTCTCCAAATCCTGAGGGCCAGGTGTGGCCTGCGGCAAGCCTCTAACTGCCTGTGGCCAGCTTTTGGTCCCCTAAGAGCTTCTGACCCAACTGGACACAACTGGAACTGTGATGGTGTGATAAGGTAATGGGAGTCCTATTAAGTATGTGTTTAATTTCTGAACTGTGTATTGGTGCATGCAGAAATCCTGGAAATATATACATTAATATATTCATTAATGTATTGCTAATGTATTTAAATTATATATTTACAATATTTTATCTGGATCTTGCCACTGTGCAAGATATTTGACCGAAATCATTGGAAAAATTGAGTCCCTCTGGGAGACACTCTTTTAATTCTGGTTTTAATTCTGTGTTTTAACATAGATTTTTTAATTGTTTTAAGATTTCTGTTTTTTAACTGTCTTAGGGCGCAATCCAGAGTAACTACGGGGAGTCTTTGCTCCGGTGTAAGAACAATTTGCTCTGGATTGCAATATGAATTTCCCATAGGTTTTCAATAGGTGGTGCCATAACTACGGGTCCACGTAATGTCTCTTATGTGCTCCCGTAGTTATTCTGGATTGTTATGATATCAGATTTTAATTGTTCTTAATGTATTGATTTTATTGTTACTGTTTTTAGCAACAATAATGTTGTTAGCCGCCTTGGGTCCCCCGGGAGAAAGACGGGGTACTATTACTATTACTATTACTATTACTATTACTATTACTATTACTATTACTATTTTATTCAAAATCAAATAGTAATACATAGTGAACAACATCATGCTGGTTTCCGTCACATCACCAGTTGGACCCTTTTCCAAGTTTCTAGGACTGTGTGATGTAGCGACGTATAATACGTGCTGAGCCTAGATTATTATTATTATTATTATTATTTTATTATTATTATTATTATTATTATTATTATTATTATTATTATTATTATTAAGGCAGGATATAAATAAAGTTTATTATTTATTATTATTATGGTGGTGTCAAGCAAGCTGCATTTGGGGGAAGCTCACCTGGCATTATCAATACTGTCGTTGCAGAAGCGTTGATGTCTCCGAAGCACAGTTTGGAAACTGCAAAACGTGGCGGTGGGCGAAGAGGGTAGAAAAGGGTCAAGAGCTTCTGGGCTACCTCCGAACCCCAGAATTGGAGCCCCTTCTGAAGAAGCCAGCTGTGGATAAAGTGGAAAAACACCCAGAAAGACATCAAATGCTGTTCTGCTTGTATCATTAAAGCTTTCCGAGGGAACCCACACTGTGCTAACAGGGCTGGAATTTCCCATTAGTCAGACTAGCAGCCGTGAACATTAATAAGGTGCATGTTTAACAAAATATCTTTTCCTTCCCTCCCTCCCCCTCCGAAGGAACAGGTTGCAATTAAACCCCTGCTCTTTAAACACGAGCCAGGAAGGGGGGAGGAAATGGGTATAAAATATGAAAAGCCCCAGTTCCTCTCTAATATTCGCCGTAATGAGATAAACTTAATTGAACATTTTACAATGTCATCCTCGTTTCCCTTTTTAATTAGGTCCCTCTTCCAGAACAACATGAAACCATATGATTGCGAGCCGTTCATTAAGGAAAGTGCGCCGAGGAAAATTAGCAAGGGGTTAAGAAGGTGCCAAAGGGATGCTCCGTCAGAGCTTTTAGTAGCCCATTAAGCCGGAATGCCGGGCAGTGAGCAGAGAGAGCACCGTTAGGTGCTGTTTGTGTTGTGGCTTCAGAGAAGACTTTTGTGCGGCTCCAACCTACGCAGGGTGGCGCGTTCATGAAGCCGGATGAAGTGAGATGAGGAATTAGTGGGGAGAGCCAGGGGTGGGCTTCAGGGGGTTCTCACGGGTTCCATAGAACCCTTTGCTGATCAGCGCCTTGTTCTGAGAACTGGTTACTAATTGGACATAGAACCTGTTGTTAATTTAGGTTATTAGCTCCCAAATCCAGAGCAACTACAGGAGCACGTAAGAGACTTTACGTGCACCCATAGTTACTGCACCACCTAGTGAAAACCTATGGGAAACCTATAGGAAGTTCCCTGTTTTCTATTGCACTCTTTTGCGCCTGGCATTCTGAAGTCGCCTCGTTCTAAAATAAGGATGTTGCAAATTTCTTTTGATGGACAAGAAATCTTAAGGTGTGACGGACAAGAAATCTGTCCACTCCCCTATTTGGCATCTAGGTGAGATACCATCACCACATCCTGTGGCAAGGAGTTTCACAGATTACCCAGCATGTAAATTAGTCTTTGGAACTCCTTCTTGGTCCCCCCACCAACTTGGTCCCCCCTCACAACCACAGTGATCCCCCAAGGTCGCCATGTGATGTAATGGTGGCATCTGCCCTATATGCCTTTAAAAGGGGATTGGAAGGATTTCTGGAAGGAAATGTCCATCATTCTACCCCACCACTTCTTTACCATTTTCTCTTCCATCCTTTCCCCCATTTTCTCCATTCATCTGAATCATGGAAGTAGGAATGGAAGAAGCAGATGGCATGCTATTGAGTTGGAGCGGAGATTACATTTGATGCACTCGGGCACAAGGTAGTCTTGGATGGGGCATGAAATGGTTAATCCTAAATCCACTCCAGTGATCAGAAGGACTGCAAATGATAGGGATTTTCATGAAGTTCAAAAGGGGGAAAAAGAGACGGTGGAATCCAGAGTAACTATGGGGAGTCCTTGCTCCGGTGTGAGAACAATTTACTCTGGATTGCAATGTGAATTTCCCATAGATTTTCACTAGGTGCTGCTGTTAACTCCAGTGCACATAATATCTCTTACGTGCTCCCATAGTTACTCTGGATTGTAGGGTGAGATTCAAAATTTGGAATACCGTGAAAGTCTGTATGATTTTGAACATACACACAACCTGTATATTTGCTGCTGGAGAAATATGTCCCGAAAAGCAACAGGTTTGTGAATATTTTAGTCGGTTATATGGGGGAAAACAACGGCAGTCTCCTAATGCAAGCTGTCACACACCAAAGCCGGCTCCGCGTTTGATGCACAACAGGGCTTCAGATCTGTCCTGATGCTGGTGCTTTTGAATGGGGAACATGATGCACAATTATGCTAATGGTACAGATCCAGCCTTGTAGTGCTGGTGATGCTTTTGAGCACAGTGCATAATGTGCAACGGAGGGCCAGACTGTAAGACACATGCAAATATCACAGTTGCTCCCAAATCCATTTTTTATAACAGGAAACATTTCTTTCAGAGAGGGAAGCATCACTAGAGTTTGCATCAGCCAGTATGAGAGCTCATAGTATCACCCTCTGATGGACCTCCTCCTATATCTGCCAATACAACTTGGCATCCATCAGTTTTGAAAGACTGTGGTATCGTGCTTGAAGCTGTATGCGAACACGAAGGCCTGGGTAGATTGATATGGAGGATAGTCTGTTACTCAAGCAGCAGATCACCCTCTCCACGCCACTGAAATAGTCCAATGGAACGGCAGAGCTCATACGATTGGTTCCAGCTGCGTTGCAGAGCTCGGCTAAGAACAGGAGCTCACCCTGTCTTGTGGGGACCCGGGCCAGATCCTGGACATGCGCCAGCATCCCCACATCATTACTCCCCCTGGAGTAATAATTGTCCTTCCCCAATGATCTTGCAAACTGAGATGCTGCTATCTATATTTAAGCAGGCCTCCGTCAGTCTTGAAAGACTATGTTATCGTGCTCGGCGCTGCATACGCTGCATGTGAAGCATGAAAGCCTGGGTTGGATTGTTATGGAGGATAGGCTGTTACCCAAGCAGCAAATCCCCCCTCTCCACGCCACTGAATTAGTCCAGTGGAACGGCAGAGCCAATACGATTGGTTCCAGCTGTGTTGCAGAGCTGGGCTAAGGACAGGAGCTCACCCTGTCTTGTGGGGACCTGGGCCTTGAACCCTGGCTTGCTGGTTAACAGGCACAGAGTCTTAACCACTTGTGCCATCCACAACCCACACGCAATTAATCTGCCAATACAGAGTAACTACAATATCATAGCACAGCGTACATGCAGTGGTATCACTGGGGTGGTGTCATCCATATGCATGTATGTATGTATGTATGTATGTATGTATATATGTATGTACGTAAAAGTATAGGTCACCCAACAAATCGGTAACCAGCAAAAAAAAAGAAATCAAGTGCCCAACAATGATATTTGTACAACTAACCCCCAAATCCAGAGTAACTATGGGAGCACATAAGAGACTTTACGTGCACCCGTAGCTACTGCACCACCTAGTGAAAACCTATGGGAAATTCATATTGCAATCCAGAGTAAGTTGTTCTTACACCGGAGCAAGGACTCCCCGTAGTTACTCTGAATTTTGCCCTCTTCTATTCACTCTGATACTCAGTTTTGGGTTAAGAAAAAACACTTTTGTGATATAAGGCAATTGTGTTTTCCTTTTTTGGTTAAAATGGACCACTCTGATAGAATACAAATAATTCAGTATGGCTTGTTTCATTACATTCCGGGTAAACTTCCCTTTCCATATATGTGTGTGTGTGTGTGTGTTTGCACAGGTGCAGTTTGCATTATATTGTGTGACCAGAACATTACAGTGTAGTGCCCCATTTGTTTACAACACACAAACTAAGCATACTGTAGGCAAACTGCAAACACCTTTACTACTTCACATCAACTCATACCCTACAATCCAGAGTAACTATGGGAGCGCATAAGAGACATTACGTGCACCCATAGTCTCTGCACCACCTAATGAAAACCGATGGGAAATTCATATTGCAATCCAGAGTAAATTGTTCTTATGTCAGAACAAGGACTCCCCATAGTTACTCTGGATTGCGCCCATAGGCTCTGAAGTATTTCTTCAGTGGTGGGTTTTTCAACAAAATATTTGCAGGAAATCTTAGAATCATAGAATCATAGAGTTGGAAGGGACCTAGTAGGTCATCTAGTCCAACCCCCTGCCTGCAGCAGGAAATCCCCCTAGAGCATCCCCAACAGGTGCTGGTTGAGCCTCTGCTTGAAGATCCCCAGTGAGGGAGGGAGAGTCCACCACCTCCCTTGGCAATCTCTTCCTCTGCCGAACCTCCCTCACCGTCAGGAATTTTTTCCGGATATCTAACCGGAATCTCCCATTTTGCAGTTTGTCCCCATTGATTCTAGTTCTGCTTTCAGAAGCAGCTATGAACAAATGAGCCTCTTCCTCCCTATGACAGCCCTTCAGGTATCTGAAGAGGGCAATCATGCCTCCTCTCAGCCTCCTCTTCTCCTGGCTGAACATCCCAAGTTCCCCCAACCTTTCCTGGTAGGGTTTCCCTTCCACCCCACTGATCATTCCTGTCGTTCTCTTCTGGACTTGCTCCAGTTTGGCTGCATCTTTCTTCAAGTGCCCAGAACTGGACACAGGACTCACACTCACAGGATGGACACAGACATGGAAAAACACATTCACATCATGCCAATGATGTTCAGTTATCAGGTTGCTGTCCATTGACTTGTGGGCTGAGTTGGTGTTTACATGGATGCTGGGCTGATTACAAGGAAGGTCTGTGCCAGCATAGGCATTTGGCCCTTGTTCGACCAGCGTTGCTGTGGGTGTGTTGCCAGGATTGGCTTAGCGTGCCACCGATGTCCTGTCGGTGTCTGCATACCTGTTGGCATGGCTTCTGGATAGGATTTGGCCATAAATAAAACTCTCTTGGCACAGAAGCCCTGATCCACAATGGAAAACAACATTGGGGGGGGGGATGGAAAGAGAAGGGGGAGGCAGTCGTTCCACGCTTCTGAGCGAGTTCCCAGAGCTAATCTCATGCAGACCCTTTGACGCTTGATAGATGGATTTCAATTTTGGTGCTTGTTGCTGTACATTTTATTTTATGCTCCTATGCTTTAGTCTTAATGACACTCAGCCGGTGTTGTAGTTGAGAGGGTTAAGGGCTCTAGCGGGTGGGCGACTGGTTGATTTATTCCTCCGAGGCCCTTTCGAGGCCAAAACTTTGCAAGATCAGATATTGAGGGACTCAAACTCTCCCCCCAACCTCTCTCAACCCCATCAAAGACATTGACCACAATCCTAACCATGTCTACTCAAATGTAAGCTCCATTGTGTTTAATGGGTCTTACTCCCGGCAAACTGTCTTTAGGATTGCAACCACTATCTGGTTAAATTCAACCCCATCCTGCTCATCTCTGTGACGGATGTGCTTTCCCATCCTCCATAGCCTTGGAATCAAGAATTAATCTCGTTTAGTAACGTAAACAACCTAATAAAACTTTTTTTTTAAAAAAAGGAAGAAAGATGAGCTAACGCTTTGATTTAACGACTTTGTCATTAGGGATTCATTAGATATTCATCGTAATAGACTCAATGGAGTTGAAACGGTTTGGCAGGCAAGCAGCGTAAGACTTTGGGGTTCATTGGCATGCAGGATGGCCAGCACCCTAGATTGCAGCCTTAGGGGGTGTTACTTGGGATCCGGCTTGCTCGGCTTCTTAATGCTGCTTAAAACTGAACTCAGGGAAAAAAAGTTATTCCTAAAAATACAACCAACATTCCCGATCCTCTCCCAAACACAGATGTTGTGCTTGGTGTACACAAACAGCAGATGTGGTGATGATGAAATGATTTTTGCTGCGTACCAGTTCAGAATCTGGATGTGGAAATCACATGATGGAATGATTTCCCATTGGGGGGGGGGACGGATGGACAACAACAAAGCACACAGAAAATGGGCACATTAAGGAGAAACCTACTCTAGAAAACCTTACTTGACGTCTTGCTTGATCTGTGCAGGTTTTTAAAACATATGCGGGATCACATAGGCTGCAATCCTAAAGAGACTTTCCTGGGAGGAAGACCCATAAAACACAGTGGGACTTACTTTTGAGTAGACATGGTTAGGATTGTGCACATAGGCTGCAATCATAAACAAACTTTCCTGGGAGCAATCTCCATAGAACACAGTGGGACTTACACTTAAACACCTTTAGGATTGTGCCCTTAATCATGCATTGCTAAAACAGATGCTGTCTCAATATCTCAGCCTGGGACCACATGGGGGGGCCACATCAATTGACTACCTTCCTCCAGACAAATACGTGGGTGTGAAACTGTTTGAGTCCCATCCATCCATCCATCCATCCATCCATCCATCCATCCATCCATCCATCTATTCATTCATTCACTCATTCATTCATTCATTCATTCATTCATTCATTCATTCATTCATTCATTCATACATCCGTTTGCTTTCTTTCTTGCTTGCTTACTTAAGCTACAACCCAGAGTAACTATAGGACCTTTTACACCGACATAGTTACAGTGCCCCCTATGGGAAACCTACGGGAAATGCATAGAGCAGTCCATGCCTCTTACGTCTTTGCGTAGTTTCTCTGGATTGAAGGGATAGGTTGCAATCCTAAACAGACTTTCCCGGGAGTAAGACCCATCTAACACAATGGGGCTTACTTCTGAATAGATGTGGTTAGGACTGTACTCTTTCTTTCTTTCTTTCTTTCTTTCTTTCTTTCTTTCTTTCTTTCTTTCTTTCTTTCTTTCTTTCTTTCTTTCTTTCTTTCTTCCTTCCTTACTTACTTACTTACTTACTTACTTACTTACTTACGGTATTTATACTCTGCCTTTCCAATGCAAAAGCAAATGTCCAAGGCAGTTTATAAAGGATAAGGAACAACTGGCACACCATTAGGTAAAGAAGCCAGGGTTTGGTATGCTGATGCATGCCAAAGATCTTTGTCTGGCCCAATCAGAGGTCCTTGTCTGGCCCTGATGCTAGGAACAATTTTAATTCCCTGTCTTTTGCCCAGAAAATGCCAAACGTGATGGCAACTGCCATGCGGCATCCCTGCGTCCCTGCCATGTAGCCATTTAGAATGTGAATCATATGTTATCTCTTTTACAATAGGGCTTATTACATATGATGAATGTCCCTGCCTGTGCATGCCAGGCAGAATTATTCCAGCCAAACCTGCCTGCCGTGCCAACTATTTGCCAGTCTGCATTACTTTTCTGGACTATTATGGACCATCATATCCATTATGTTCCATTAGGTCACAATATGGACATTGGACACTAAACTAGCTTGCTCAGGCACACATGCTCTGAGAAAGATCCGCTTATAATGCCACCTTCTGCTTCCCATATCACTGTTCACCATTTCATTTTGGTCCCACTAAATGCAGGTGGTAATTTTTTTCTGCAACTATGGAACAAGATGCTTGCATTTTACCTGTTTCCATTGCAATATGATGTCACCTTCTGCTTGTACCTGCACTTTTGCAATCAGATCTTTCAGTGATGCCACCCTGTGACATGGGTAGATGAGAAGTTCCTTGTCATGGCATTAACACATGCGCAACAAAGGGTTAAATCTTAACCATCTTTCCAGCATTGGCACAGCTGTGCCAGTGGGCATCGCCTGCATCTTACATTAGGGGAGCAGTCATGGAGTCCTCCGCAAGATGAGACAGTGTTTGGCTGCAATCCTAAAGACACTTTCCTGAGAGTAAGATCCATTGAACACAATGGGGCTTACTTTTGAGTAGACATGGTTAGGATTGTGTATGTCGCCTTTCCTGGGGGGTTGCATTGCTTTTATCTTAGTGCTGGAAAGTTAGATAGAATTGCCCCAAATCTTCTTCCGGCACCCAGATGTGAAAGACAGAACTTGTGTGTCCACCATAAGGGTCTGGCCACAGTTAAAGGGGTGCAAAGCAAAGCATGGTGTGTACTCCTCCGTTTGCTCCCACCTCTTGGAATGGCTTTGAAGGTAGGGTTGCCATATGTCCCAAACACCAGGGACAATCCCAGTTTTTTGGGATTGTGTTCACATACTGCCAAATGGGACAGAGGGTCCTGTCCCAATTTTGTGGAAGAAAATTATGGTAACACTCTTTGAAGGGGAAGAGAGACCACTTGCGTCCTGCAGTGAGGATTCCTCCAAAGAACTTTGCCCCCCCCCCCAGCTATGCCACTAAGAGGCCACACCATTTGCTGACATTCTTTAATGGAAAAGTTTAGTTTCTGTGCTTCCTGAATAAACCAGATTTTTTTTGAAAGGTGTTTGATTTTAATCACGGCTAACTGCAGATTTCAACTATGCTTGTACATTATGTTCTGCAAAGACCGCATTTCTGAACATGATCTCAATCTGGGAGATTGAGAGCCTTGAAAACTTCTGACAAGAGGCCAACAGTTTTCAGACAAGGAGCTTGCAAACAAAAGCAGCAAGAATTAAAAGAAGTAAAAGGAAAAAAAATGATTGGCACAACAAGATACTTGTGAAAATAACTCCACACTATCCACCTCCATTTGCTACCTCTTTCTCTGCTCCCTGGATTTAAAAATCTAGAGGCAGGGTCGGCCCATTGATGAGGAAAACTGAAACAGTTGCCTTAGGGCACAATCCAGAATAACTACAGGGAGTCCTTGCTCCGGTGTAAGAACAAGTTAATCTGAAATGCAATATGAATTTCCCTTAGGTTTTCACTAGGTGGTGCAGTAACTACAGGTGCACGTAATGTCTCTTATGTTCTCCCATAGTTACTCTGGATTGTAGCCTTAGGCAGCAGATTGGTGGATGGTGCTTATCTGTGTCCACCTGGTGGCCTCCACTGCTCCTCCTTCTCCTTCCATTCCCTAGATTGGAAAGGGGGGCAGAGAGGAAGAGGGAAAATAGAGTAGAGGGTCAGAGGTTGGTACATCCACAAGTAAGAAAGGGAGACAGCCTTTCATAGAATCCTAGATTTGGAAGGGACCTAGTAGGTCATCTAGTCCAACCATCTGACATGCTGCCTTAGGTATAAGGAAGCCTTGGACCAATTCTGGGATGATCCTTCAGGTTATGGGTTCAAGAGTTATCAGATCTTTCCATAACCTGTGTTTTCATTGGAGATCCTTTGGAACTCACCAGAGTTTGTGTCCTGGCACATGATTTGGAAAATGCTGGCTTGGATAGGATTGCCATATATCCCAGAAAAAGGGACAAGACTGATTTTTTGAGATTGTGTTCTTTAATGGCAAATGGGACAGAAGGTCCTATCCAGGGTGACCAGAAGCCCAAACCTCAAAAGGAGGGGAAAATCTTGGATTCCTCCCAGCCCAGCCTTTCCAGTGGACAATGGCACATTTGCCTACTCAAGAGTAAAGCTGTGATATTGGGCACTTTCACTTTCCCAGAGAGCTCAATGTATATTTTTAATTTTTAAGTTTTTGGCCATAACATTTGATAGGAAGGAGATATTTCAAAACTAATTATTTGCATTGGATTCTGCTCTTCAATATGAATCCAATGACATATGGCATGATGGGGTTCTGTGCAAATTTTTAAAATGGAGCTGTAATAGAGGATAATGAAGTCCTTTTGGAGGACACCTGGACAGGAGGATAAAAAAGAGGACAAATCTGGAAATTTCCAGTCATATGGTCACCCTGGTCCCGACCCAATTTTGAGGAAGAAAATTATGCTTAGATCAAATACTAGGCTTTAGCTTCTCACTGCATGGAGGAACTAAGGAATTGAGAGCCAGAAATAAAGATAAAGAACAAGAGCGTGAAGAACGATAAAGGTGACCTGAAGATGTTTGGACAACAAACATGGCTGTATAATTAGATACAAAAATTAGAAAGAAAGAAAGAAAGAAAGAAAGAAAGAAAGAAAGAAAGAAAGAAAGAAAGAAAGAAAGAAAGAAAGAAAGAAAAAATTAAAGTGAGCAGATATAAGAGGTTTCAGTGGAAGTCCAGGGTGACCAGATGCCAAACCCAAAATTCCTGAACCCCACCAAAATTCCTACCCCCAGGCCAAAATTCCTATCCTCCAAGCCAAAATTCCTACCTGCTTTAAAAAATTGCCAAAAATGTATTTTATAAAAAAATATTTTTTGTTTTTCAGTTTCTTGGCCATGACGTTTGATAAGAAGGAGATATCTCAAAACCAATTTTTGCATTGGATTCTGCTCTTCAATACAAATCCAGTGACATATGACATGATGGGGGACTCACACCATCGCAAAGTTCAAAATTGAAGCCAAAATGTAGGACACCTAGACAGGAGGCTAAAATATGGACCAATCTGGGTTTTTCCAGTCATATGGTCACCCAGAGAGGGCACAATCCAGAGTAACTACGGGGAGTCCTTGCTCTGATGTAAGAACAATTTACTTTGGATTGCAATAGGAATTTCCCATAGGTTTTCACTAGATGGTGCCATAACTACGTTGACGTAAATGTCTCTTATGTGCTCCTGTAGTTACTCTGGATTGTGCAGTGGTGGGCCCCGCCTCACCCAACAACCAGTTTGCTGGAAGTTGGGGTGGGGCTGGAGTCAGGGGGCGGGGGCAGGGTAAGGGGCCATGGCCGGGAGCGGGACTAGGGGCGGACCCCAACCCTGGCGCACTGCACATGCGCCAGCCCCCAGCGCACATGCGTGCCGGGGGTCAGCGCATGTGCAATGCGTCTCCTCCAGCTGGAGGAGACCACAGCACACATAAGGGAGGTTGGTGCTGCACAGAAGGAGATGCAGTGCTCGTGCGCAGAGGTCGGCGCACGCGTATTGCGTCTCCTCCCAGCGTACCGAACCGGTAAGCCGGGTTTTGTGGCCACCCCGCAGCTACCAGTTCGGTAGCAGAGGGCTGGTGGGAACAACCGGTTCGGGCGATCCAGCCCGAACCAGCTTGGGCCCACCTGTGATTGTAGGGGAAGACTGGTAAGCAAAGCGTTCCCGTAATCAACGCAAGGTGGGAGACGAGAGCCCGAACACGGAGTTTAGCAGAATCCTTAGATAAGAAAGGACGGGTCTTAGAAAAATTTATCGAGAAACCGCCAGACCTTCGCTAGAGCTGTAATGTGAGGAAGATCTCAGATAATGCTTCTCCAGCTCTTACAGGGCAAACAAGACCGAAGAGTGATGGTGCCAATTGAGAGAGAAGGAGAAGAGGAAGGCAAAGGTTTCGGGGGAAAATATCACATAAATTGCGTCTTCTGCTTATTGAATCTGAGATAATGATCCAACATCCAAGCAGATATTGCTGGAAGAATTGGAAATATTAGGAAGAACACAGGGAGGGAGAATCGGGCAGGATGGTGGGTCTGGATTAGTTAGGAACGTGGTGAGGGCTTGCCACTTGAACCTCAAAATTAGGAGGATGGCAGGCACCACAACATGCCAGGTAGGTGGCCCATCAGGGTCATTCTGGGGAGTGGTGGCAACACACCGGAGGTGCTGTTTGGTTGTGTGCATGTTGCCGTTGTGTTGCCTGGAATGTCCCCAATGGCAGTGGTAGGATTCAAATAAATTAACAACAGGTTCCATGTCTTAATAACCTAAATTAACAACAGGTCCTATGTCCATAGAACAACAGGTTCAATGTCCCATTAGTAACTGGTTCTCAGAACCAGGCGTTCATTAGCAAAGGGTTCTACAGAACCTGTGAGAACCCCCTGATGCCCACCACTGGAACTTGTGGTGCCTGCAGTACTTACTGTTTTGCCCTCAATCTAGCTACTCTACTGTCCTTCTACTCCATGTCCTCTTTCTTTTCCAAACCAGATCCAGGCCCAGGGAGAGCCAACAAGTGGCCTGGACCTTTGGGTGGTTATGGGTGTGTGTGATGGTGGTGTGGAATATGGGGGTGGTTAAAATTTTTGTGTTCTTGGGTGTCATAGGATGCAATCCTATTCCTGTCTACTCAGAAATAAGTTCCGTTATATTCAGTGGGGCTTACTCCAAGGAAAGTGTGATTCAGATTGCAGCCTTAGTCATCCCTCTGTTTTGCATCCCACTGTTTTCTGAACATGCAACATTCACTGTTTGCTGTTCTTTTATTTCTGGCACTCATGTCTGAATTGGACCTTATTACCACGAATGGATCAAGTTCTTTTTTTTTACAAACAAACAAACAAACAAACAAACAAACAAACAAACAAACAAACAAACAAACAAACAAGATGCACAGTGCTGCACCCCAGTATGTGGTGGATCTTGGCATGTGTTCCTTAGGTGAGATCAGCACAGCAACTGGAGCTGGGGAGGGGAATTGGGGGCCAATCATACAGTTAGGGCACACCATCTGGGGCCAGGGGAGAGGATGCTTGGAGGCTGTTCTGATGGTACATAAGACATGGAAATAGTGGTGCAATACAAAGAGGACACAGTGAGGGCTCAGGGGGTGGGGAAGGGTCCAGAACCACCCTCTGGCTCAACTGAGAGACTGCAATTCCTTACTCCATGTTTTGCAAGGTTTTTTAGGATTTGATTCGCCCCCCAATTTTTGCACACCCCCAAATTTCCGCTTAACCAGTTCCAGCTTTCTAGAAACCTCTGTGCCCTCAGTCCCCAGAGCTGGCAAGTTTTATTACATAAAATGCTGAGAAAATGAATTTTTTTACTCACCGCAGGGTGCTGGCAAAGTGATGATCAATAAAGAAAATCTGACGAATTTTAATTACTCGGAATGGTGGCCCACTTTTAATTACTTCACCTGGACCTTGCAATTGATTTTTAAACCTTCACCTCTGCTTCTTAGATCAAAAGCGAGGAGTCCGTGGGACGGTGCCAAGGCTGCAGCTCCGAGCTCTTTGAATATGATTTCCTCCTGGGTTCCTCCTGGGTTTAATCAAAGTTACTCGGTGATGTGAATCGGCGGCGAGGGTGCATGGATTAAAGAGGATTCTTGCCTCCGAACAGGAGAACCTCAGGTGGTGGATTGGTGGGAAGTCCACCTCCATTCCCATGACCACGGACACTGTTCCTCCTATTCCAACTTCTCAAAGGAGAGCTTGGAAGGCATTCCCGATGCCAGATATGGTGACCAAGACATGAAGGATTCCATCTGGAAGATAAGAGTTCTCTGAGCTGTCCATTGAACGACTACCAACCTCACAGGGTTATTGCAAGGAGAGAAGATAAGTAGTGCCCCTCTGGTGCCCAGCCATGCCCAGGACTCACTGAACAACTACGATGTCCAAACTACCAACCTCACAGTGTTGTTGCAAGGAGAGAAGACAAGTAGTGACCCCCTGGTGTCCAGCCATGCCCGAGACACACAAATATTCTTGAAATTTTACTCCCACAATGATGAGTAGACACAAATAAGATAGTAAATAAATACATGTAATACTAGTAATAAATAAATACATATAAAAGAGAGGAGAGTGATGAGCTATATCAGTGGTTCCCAAACCTACCTTGAGCATGATACCCCACCAATCTCTTCTGCCCAACTTGTCTAGGCACCACCATGTTCTGCCGTTGGGCAGGAAATGTAGGGTGCAATCCAGAGTAACAATCCGGTGTAAGAACAATTTACTCTGGATTGCAATATGAATTTCCCATAGGTTTTCACTAGGTGGTGCAGGGGAGGAAAGGCGGGATATAAATTGATTAAATAAAATTAAATAAATAACTACGGGTGCACATAATGTCTCTTACATGCTCCTGTAGTTACTCTGGATTGTAGGGGTAGTCTAGAGGAAGAACTGTCTGAAGACCAGCAGAAGCTAAGCAGCATCAGCCTGGGTCATATCTGGAGGAGAGACCAGAAAAGTCACTGGTAAGCTGATGTGACCGTTGTCGGTTGAGAGGAGTCGCAGTTGCTCGCTGCAGTCACAGAGATGTCCAGAATAGTGAGGAGTTGGTGACAAGAATGCTAATAAGTGGGAACTCCCTTGCAGTGATTTGTGGCTTTGCTGTGAAAAGTTCAAAGGGTTCCTGCAACCGAGAGTAAGTTGGATACAGCATTAATGGATAACAGCAGAATGTGAAGGGTTCTATAGGATGGTCGGGCTGCGGTGGCGCAAGTGGTTAAGACACTGTGCCTGTTAACCAGCAGGCCAGGGTCGGCTCCCATCCTTAGCCTGGTTCCTGCCAGCCTAGCAGTTTGAAAGCATGCAAATGCACGTACATCAATAAGTACCACTTTGGTGGGGAGGGAACAGCGTTCCGTGTGCATGCGAGCCACATGTCAGACAACACTGGCTCTATGGGTCCAGAAACGGGGATGAGCACTGCAACCCACAGTCAGTCACAACTAGCAGTATAACCTGCAGGGTACACATTTACTTTTTTATAGGATGGTCATTTGGGGACATACTGTCGCACCCCTACGAGTGTTGCACCCGTATGACTGTTGCACCCCTCTGTGTGTGACACAATACCCTCAGGTGTTATGATGTATATTTTGGGTACCCCCTGGGCTAGAGCGTGACACTATCTCTTCCCTCCCCATTCCAATAAGAATGTAAGATTCCCACAAGAACAGTAGTACTATATGTTTCTGTAAAATAATAAGATCACCCTGGGAGGAAGAACAGCAGGGAAAGTGGATACACTGTCTTGATACCCGGAGAGCATCACTTCAGTGCCCTGCTGTGAGAAGCCTTTGGCTGTCTGCTGCTGGGAAGGAAATGCTGGTCCTGGTGAACTGTGGAGTGATCAAGCACAGCACATCCAAACAGTGGCATAGCTAGAGGGGGTGCAAAGCACTTATTCATGTCTACTCAGAAGTAATTTCCATTGAGTTAATTGGGCCTACTCCCAGGAAAGCGCTCTTAGGATCGCAGCCTAGGTTTTGCAGAGAGCCTCACTGCAGTGTGCATTCCCTATCGGAGCCATTGGCTCTGTTTTGCTCCCTCTGCCTGGAACGTCTCCAAAAGGGAGGAGCCCTTTGCATGCCATGGTGGGACTCCCTCCCAAATTGACTGCTCAACCCCCCTCTAGCTATGCCACCATGGCCTAGAACCAAAGTTGTGCTTTTCTGTTTAATGCATGTTGACTAGGGTTGCCATATGTCACAAAACACAGGGACAATCCCCATTTTTGGGAACAGTGTTCACATACTGGCAAACGGGACAGAGGCTCCTGTGCCGATTTTTACGGCAACCCTAATGTTGTCCAAGGACATGATTTCCATTTCCCATGCAATTCTTCTCCCCCATGTTTTCTTGCAGGGACTTTTCTCTTGTCCCCAGATTCCCTCCTGGTGTGTCTCCCCTACTCTTACAAAGGTTGGGCAAGATCCAGGATGTGCACGGAGAAAACTTCCATCCCTATTCACGCTCACTGCTTTCTGAGTGGTGTGTTGTGGCTATAATTAATCATTCACCAGCCCTGGGAATCTTGGCATTGTTTAAAGGGTGTAATTATATCTCGTTCTCTTTGGAGGTGGCATTCTCTCCCCCCTTCCCCCATGCCAAAAAGAGGGGGGGGAATAGTCTCTTGAGCTCGGGAAAGAAAACCTTTGACAAGTTGATCAATGGAGCCTGCAGCAAATTTGCTGGGAGAAAGTGAGCCCTGCTTAAGTGGAGAGGGAAGTAATTACAACAACAACAACAACAACAACAAATCTAGTGTGGGGCAAAAGAGACCAGCACCCCACTCTTGTGATCCTGGGCCTCATGTTTGGAACTGGGCAATTGCTTTCCCAGCATCAGAGAGGGAGAGGAAACCCTTCGGCTTTGCAAACCGGGTGTGCTTCATCCCTGTTGTGCAAATCCAAAGCAATCCCTGTCCTAAAGAGGCACCTAAGAGCTCTCTGCGCACGCAATTTAAAAATGGCTGCCCCTGGAATGCCGGTTTCTCCGGTAAAGGTGGGATTTTTTTCCTGTGGGCTGGACTGTTCCCCCCGCTGTTTTCCGGAGACATCTGTGTAATTCCGGACAGATGGTCATCCTGGTCTTACGGCACTTTTGTGACACCCCCAGGTCTGCACAGGACTTAGGCTGGGGCGTAGGCTGGCCTAACTGCAAGTTAGGATTGCAGCCATAAGAAGAATCATGCTGGATTTCTGGAGAAGAAGAATCCTAGAGCTCACAGTGGCCCAACAGTATCTCTGGGAAGATCAGACAGCAGATCTTTCCATCCTCCAACTACTTCTTGCATCCCATTTTGCTCCCCACATCTGGAATGGCTGCAACAGTTACGGGTCCTTTGAACATCACATGGGGTTGCCATATTTCTCTTCCACAAAATCAGGAGAGGAGCCTCTATCCCATTTGCCAGTATGTGAATACAATCCCCCAAAATCAGGATTGTCACTGTTTGGAACAATGGCAACCCTATGTGAGACGCAGTGCGTGCCTTTGGCATGGTTATTTTAGTACTTATGGTACTATGGGTGCAATCCAGAGTAACTATGGGAAGTCCTTGCTCCAATGTAAGAACAATTAACTCTGGATTGCAATATGAATTTCCCATAGGTTTTCACTAGGTTGTGCCGTAACTACATTGACGCACTCCCGTAGGTACTCTGGATTGTAGAGTATGTGAGGTTTCACACAGTATGGGTCACATAAGGCACTGTTCTGGGAGAAACCGCTGCATCCTATTTTTCCTCTGTGTTGCCCAGCTCTGCGACGCAGCTGGATCCAATCGTATTGGCTCTGCCCTTCCATTGGACTAATTCAGTGGCATGGAGAGGGGGGATTTTCTGCTTGGGTAACAGCCTATCCTCCATAACAATCTAACCCAGGCTTTCGTGCTCCGCATGCAGTGTATGCAGTGCTGAGCACGATACCATAGTCTTCCAAGACTGACGGAGGCCTGCTGCACCCCAGTGTATGTATTCTGCCCAGTCTTACCATTCCCAGAGGAAGTGGCAATTCTCAGAATGTGACATTCTGCATCATGCGCAGAGTTCTTAAAAGGCAGCTGATTTTTTTTTTTGAATCCCAGAACATTAGAGAAATAGTTTGTCCCCTTCCCTATGAGCAATTGCATTTTGAAAATTTTTATTTTATTTTTTATTTTTCCGGTTAAGGGGAAGTCTGAGCGACTCCCGGCGCAGCATGAGATGCGAGTTTCTGGGGTGTGCGGGCAAGGAAGAAGCACATCCCTCGAGTGGAACAACTGCTGGATAATTGGAGGCAAAGAACCGAGAGCGTTGCGGAGTGTCATTCCCCTTGGTTCCCTCCGCTGCCTGTACATCAGTCTCAAAGGGATGGAGGGTAGAGCCCTCCTTTCTATTTTGATGAGGCTCCAACATCACTGCAGAGCCCCATAAAAAAGGGGCCTGTCATGGAACATCCCTATCAGCCTCCACAGCCAGATTCTCTCTCTTCTTCTCCTTCATCCCTCCCTCCCTTCGCTCTTCACTCTTTCAGCCACAGTTCTTTGATGCTGTCAGCTCAGTGACAGCTCCCATTTTCGAGCCCTCTCTTCCGCCTATAAATATGTGTATTCTCTGCTCCGGTACCTGGAAACTGAAAGTTTTGACTGGTTTGTCTCTGCTTGAATTACAATATATCAAAGGCGAGCAAAACTCTCCCTGAATACTAAAAGCCAGGCAGAGTTGCTGAAGGGCCTGCTGCTCCCTCCCTGCTTCCAATGTGGCTGCCTCGGGGGTCCCAGAATATCATCAGGATGGGAGGAAATGGAGATCAATGGCCTGGGGGAAGAGAAGGGGTGCTCCGCAGGTGCTCTGCGCCACTTCCCAGTGGGATCGCCATAGGACTGTGGGGTGAAGAGTTTCTGCAAGTGGTTTTTGCCAATACAGCTCAACTCCCCCAATCAATCAATCAATCAATCAATCAATCAATCAATCAATCAATCAGTCTGTCAGTCAATCAACCAATCAAATCAGTCAATCAGTCAGTCAGTCTGTCTGTCTAGCTATCTATCTGCCACATTTATATACTTATGCTTATGGCTGTCTACTCAGAAGTCCCATTATATTCTATCTATCTACTCAGAAGTCCCATTATATTCATGGGGCTTACTCCCAGGAAAGATAGATAGATAAATAGGATAGATGGACCGACACACAGCATCCATCCATCCATCCATCCATCCATCCATCCATCCATCCATCTATCTATCTATCTATCTATCTATCTATCTATCTATCTATCTATCTATCTATCTATCTATCTATCTATCTATCTATCTATCTATCTATCTGCCATATTTTATATACCTATACCTATGCCTGTCAAGTCAGAAGTAAGTCCCATTATATTCAATGGGGATTTCTCCTAGGAAAGATAGATAGGCTAGATGGACAGACACACAGCATCTACCTGTCTGTCTGTCCATCCGTCCGTCTGTCCGTCCGTCCGTAGTATTTATGTACCTATGCCTATGCCTGTCTACCCAGAAGCAAGTCCCATTATATTCAATGGGGCTGACTCCTGGGAAAGATAGATAGGATAGATGGATAGACACACAGCATCCATCCATCCATCCATCCATCCATCCATTCGCAGTATTTATATACCACTTTTCAACTAAAAAGTTCACATAGTGGTTTACAAAGGAAGTGAAAAATTAATGGCTAATGGGTCCCTGTCCCCAAAAGGCTCACAATCTAAAATGCAAAAGAGCCCCAGCAGAAGCCACTATAACAGACATTGCTGGGGCGAGGAAGACAAATCAGGATTGGGGTTCGTATTTGGGGGATGCTGAAAAAATTTCAAATCAAATGCTGATTTTTTACTGATAGCACAATCCTAAACCCGTTAGGCCACCAAACATCCCATGTTGTGTAATATAACCCTCCATCAGGCGGGCAAAAGTCCCTTGCCTGGCGGTGTTGTTGGCCTGGAGGTGTGGCAAAAGTGTAGTATGTGGGCCACTCCTGGAGGAAGGGGTTAGGTCAGATCCTGGACATATGCCAGCATCCCCACACCACCTTGGGAATAGGGAAATGGGTGAGTTGCGCTGGCCTAAATTGGTCATAAGACACTTCTGTGCCACTCCCAGCGAGACATGCACTGGCCTCCCCTCGCCTCTGTGGGAATGGGGAAACGGAAAGGTTGCGCTGGTTTAGGATTGCATCCTGATACCCTAAATATAATTTTGCAGTTTGTACCATTGTAGGAAGTCTGGTTTGCAGAGATGGACTAGCAGGCAAACCATTTCAGATTCCAGTTGTGAGGAGGGGGACAGCCAAGTTTCTCAGTCCCATAACTGCAGCAAATGGCATGTTTTCTTCCAATAGAACAGTGTTTTCCAACCACCCTGCCATGGCACACTAGTGTGCCGTGCATGGTCTGCAGTGGTGCTTTGGGATAGAAGACAGTTCAAAGATGAGTCAGCCTAGTGTAGGGTTGCCATAATTCCCTTCCACAAAATTGGGCCAGACCCTCTGTCCCATTTGCCAGTATGGGAACACAATCCCCCCAAGTTGGGATTGTCCCTGTTTTGGGGGACATGTGGCAACCCTAACCTAGTGGGACAAAAAGGACATAAGAAGATCAAGTCTTGAGGAGAGTTCTTTCCCCATGTCTCCTCATGGGGATTGGATCTCCAACTTGGACAGATGGAAAAATATTTCTGGAAAGAGGAGGTCATTACACAGCTCTCCTCCTCCGACAGACACTCCCAATCTGTCCCGTCCTCTCCCATTTCCCGCAGCAATAAGCACCTCTTTGTCTCTGGGACCTTGTCAATGAGAATGTTCTCTCCAGTCATAGGCAATCAGAGAGAATGCCGGGTAATGGCATGCAAATTGCCATATGGCCTCAGGAACCGAGTGCTTTAGCGGGCATTTCTGGCACCGCCGCAACAGCTTGAAAGCTTCTGAACAACACTTGAAACCTCCTCTTTAAAATCTTTCTTGGTTAATTTCCACTCTAGCCAGGCTGATGGGGAAATTTTGTATGGGAGACGCAGACTTTTATCCAAAGGGCATCTCTCCTCCCATGTCCCCGAGCACCAGGAATGTGGAGGGCTACATCCGAGTCTAGGGCACATGCATTCCGGAGGATGGAAAGAGGTTTCCAAAGCTAAATGCAAATGCAGGTTGATATGGAGGCACGGTAGCAAAATTTGGAATGTGCACTTTGGAAACTGCAACATAATCCTAACCCCTGGTTAGGCCAGCACAAGCCCCTTGCCTGGGGGTGTTGTTATCCCCCAATGTGTCATTGGCACCGAAAAAGTATTGTAATGCACTTCTGTGCCACTCCTGGGCCAGATCTTGGACATGCGCCAGCATCCCCACATCATTACTCCCCCTGGAGTAATGATTGTCCTTCCCCAATGATCTTGCAAACTGAGATGCTGCTATCTATATTTAAGCAGGCCTCCGTCAATCTTGAAAGACTATGGTATCGTGCTTGGCGCTGCATACGCTGCATGCAAAGCACGAAAGCCTGGGTGGGATTGTTATGGAGGATAGGCTGCTACCCAAGCAGCAAATCCCCCTCTCCACGCCACTGAATTAGTCCAATGGAAAGGCAGAGCCAATACGATTGGATCCAGTTGGCGTCACAGAGCTGGGCTAAGGACAGGAGCTCACCCTGTCTTGTGGGGCTGACCCGGGTCTCAAACCCTGGCCTGCTGGTTAACAGGCACAGCATCTTAGCCACTTGTGCCACTATATATAAAAGAGAAAAGTCACTGACTGACTGACTGACTGACTGACTCACTCACTCTCTCACTCACTCATCAACACCCTGCCAAAACCGGTAGGCCTAGCAGCATGAAATTTGGGATGGATGTTCCTTCTGTGACCGAGGGGTATACTTTTCGCTAGTAGAAGAATATAAGGTCTACTGGATCAAACCAAAGGCTTCCTGCATTGCTCAGTGGCCCACCAGAGTCCACTTAGGGAGCCCCAACTCCACAAGACCCCCCAAGAGATCTCATCCTATTAGCCTCATATCAGACATTCTGAGGTTGCCTTCTTTAAACACCAGGTCACACATACCCATCATGGCTTGCATGCAATGGACACGTGATTGACTTTTCTTCCAGAAATCTGTCCATTGCCCTTTTAAGGCCAGTCCTCATCATTACATCCTGTGGCAAGGAGTTCCACAGATTAATGACATCCCAGGAAAGAAATGCTTCTTTCATTTCCTGATGCTCAACTTTAGCACCTGTTACTTGGAAAAGAGCATCATTCTAGGGTTGTGGGTGGCGCAAGTGCTTAAGACACTGTGCCTGCTAAGCAGCAGGCCAGGGTTCAAGACCTGGGTCCCCACAAGACAGGGTGAGCTCCTGTCCTTAGCCCAGCTCTGCGACACAGCTGGAACCAATTGTATTGGCTTTGCCGTTCCATTGGACTATTTTAGTGGCATGGGGGGGGGGGTAACAGCCTATCCTCCATATTAATCTACCCAGGCCTTCGTGTTTCGCATGCAGCATCGGGCACAATACCATAGTCTTTTGAGACTGATGGATGCCAGGTTAAGTTATACACTCTGTCCATTCTCTGCATAATTTTGTAGGTCTCCATCATGTCCCCCATGATGTACCTTCTTTCTAGACTAAAGAGCCCCCCAAACTATATCCGGTTTTGTTTGCTCTCTTCAATGCATTTTCCAAACTGTGGAACAGCCTGGATACCCCTGTGCAAATGTGATGTGGGGGTACCCGGAGTCTACGTTAAACGGGGCCACAACGCCATTTGGACTAGGAATTTGATTTCGCTGTTTGCTTTGTTCACAAGCAAACGTGTTCGTTCCTCTCCCTTTCCCGGCGCAATTGAGGCGAGCGCGCCGGAACAAAACAGTCGTCGGAGGTGATTCGATTCCAACAATTGCGCTCTCTGTTTCCTTACAAACCTGCAAGAATATATGAACAAGACACGCTTTAAATACACTTCCCCCACCATCCATCATCCATTTCCAGGTTTCATTACAGCTGTTCCACCCCTGTTGCATACATTATGAATTACAGTTTTCATGAGAAGTTATGCATTTTTAAATGTGAGCCCTGGTTTTCTTTTGTTGTTTAAAAACAATAATACATTTGTTGCAAGTGGGGGGGGGGAAGGGGAGACAGCAGGAAAATGCATATTTATGAGAGGGGTTGCATTTTTTTTAAATAAAGCTATTATATGCCAGGAATCTTGGGGGATTTATAAATGATTTCCTGTTAAAACATTTTTGCGGCTTGTCAGACTCGGAATGCCAAGCCATTAGAAATGGAGGCATTGGGGTGTGGGGGCGGAAAAGGAGTCTGATTGACACCCCCCCCCACCTACCCTACTTTCTGCGGCACGACTGGTCACAATTTGCGGCACAAAGTAGCCTGTCTGGAAATGAGCCGTGCTGGCTGGTGGCCCTGAAGCCCTTTCCAGGCTGTAGGCAGTGGCATAGCTGGCTCATTTGACACCCAGGACCTATAATTTTTATCAACTCCCATAATTAATACAAAATATTAATTGATATTTTCATATTTTATACCACCTTTCCTCTAAGGAGCTCAGGGTAGTATGCATAGTTCCTTCTCTTCTTTTGTTCTCACAACAACCCAGCAAAGTAGGAAAGGCTGAGAGATAGTAATAGTCACAACATTAAATGAATAATAATATTTTTCAGAAAATAAATGTAGTGAATAGTTGCTTGCAGTGAACTTCAGTGCCCTCCCCTGTTGTTACTTCTGTGCATGTGGTACTGAGTGGCACACTATGGGCAAAATCCAGAGTAACTACAGGGAATCCTTGCTCTGGTGTAAGAACAACTTACTCTGGATTGCAATATGAATTTCCCATAGGTATTCACTAGGTGGTGCAGTAACTGCGGGTGCACATAAAGTCTTTTACATGCTCCTGTAGTTACTCTGGATTTGGGGGTTTGTCTGCATGTGGTTTAGGGTTGCCATAATTCTCTTCCACAAAATTGGAACAGGACCCTCTGTCCCATTTGCCAGTATGTGAACATCATCCCCCCAAACTGGGATTGTACCCCCCAAACAGGGTACATATGGCATATGGGGTACATATGGCAACCCTAATATGGTTCAATGGTTAAGTATAGCAGGCCTCTGTTAGTCTTGAAAGACTATGGTATCGTGCTTGGCGCTGCATATGCTGCATGCGAAGCACAAAAGCCTGGGTTGGATTGTTATGAAGGATAGGCTGTTACCCAAGCAGCAAATCCCCCCTCTCCACGCCACTGAATTAGTCCAATGGAAAGGCAGAGCCAATACGATTGGATCCAGCTGCGTCGCAGAGCTGGGCTAAGGACAGGAGCTCACCCAGTCTTGTGGGGACAACCCGGGTCTCAAACCCTGGCCTGCTGGATAACAAGCACAGTGTCTTAGCCACTTGCGCCACAATGGTTAAGTATGAGAAGTCTCCAAAGGGCAGTTTCAGAAAGGGAACCAGGCTTTACCCAGCAGGTTGGTTCTGGATTGATGAGCCTCAGTATGTCCCTTTTAGATGCATGATTCTGTGATACCTGCAAAGCCCCCTACTCTTCCCCCAGACGAAATCGGTCCTTGCTTCCGGTAAGTGTGAACTGAAAGTTGACATGAGAGGTCTCCTTCTCCAAAGGACGATGCATCCCCATCCCTCTTTGGGAGTCCGGCAGATGCTTCCTAAATGGGCAACGATGTTGCTTAGCCTTTTGATGCTTCATTCATGCATTTGCCAGTGATTAGAGCATGAATTATTGCTGTAATTAGCCAGCAGATCTGGCAGCGAGTGCTGATACGGAGACACCAAAATATCCACCGAAATATCCAACGCTACTATCCACCTGAAGGCAAGTCAGGCCCAGGGTGACCATATAGAATGGAGGAGAGACAGCCTCTACCTTTAACCATTGCATAGAAGGGGGAATTGAGGCTGCTGCTATTTTTAAAACCCTTATATGATGAGCTAAACCTGCCTTAATTCCTTCCTCTATGTAATGGTTAAAGGCAGAGGCATACATTGGCAAAATTTCACCCGTGGCAAGGATTGAAATTTCGCCCCTATAAAACAGTTAGAAGGGATCCCAGGAGGTCATCTAGTCCAACCCCGTTTGTAGCAGGAGAGATCTCTGCAAAGGACCAGACTTTTGCTCTTATATATTTACACGCACACGCACACACACACACACACACACACACACATACATATCAACATACTTGTATATCAGTGTCGCCAAGGCTAGCATTAACTGCCGCTGCTGAGGCTTCTAGGAGCGCTCTGACTGGCCGCAAGGCAGGGGAGGAGCCTACGCTGGGCCCGCGTCATTTTTAACACCTCTGAGAACACCTAGAGCAATGCGCAATTCAAAAATGGCTGCCCCGGACTGCGTCCAAGGAGGAGCACGGGAAGGGGCGACTGGGGGGGGGGCCACTGGAGGAATGTCAGTGGTGCCTCCTGGTGCCATCGCCCGTAGCAGATCGCATCCCATGCTATATCCTCATTACGCCTCTGGTTAAAGGTATAGGCACTCTGTCCTTCATTCTGTATGGTCACCCTGGTCAGGCCCCTATTCTGGGAAATGTCCTACCTCCCCAACTGATGCCTTCCTTTATGGTTGTTCTTTCCCGTATCAGAATGCCCTCAGATGCTCGTTCCTTCCCCCTTGTACAGTGGTGCCTCACATAAAGAGCTTAATTCGTTCCGGAGGCCTGCTCTTTAAGTGAAACGCTCTTTAAGTGAAGTGGATTTTCCCATAGGAAACAATGGAAACTCAGACAATTGGTTCCACAACCCCCCAAATATTCATATGAAAATATTAACTGGATGTAAAAATGATGACAAAACACTGGAATTGAATTCAAAACATTCATTTAATGTGCATGATCCTATGAAGTCTACTTAGGCTGCGATCCTAAAGACACTTTCCTGGGAGTAAACCCCATTTAATACAATGGGGCTTACTTCTGGGTAGACATGGTTAGGAGGCTGCAATCAAAGACACTTTCCTGGGAGTAAGCTCCATTTAACACAATGGGGCTTACTTCTGGGTAGACATGTTTAGGAGGCTGCAATCAAAGACACTTCCCTGGGAGGCTTACCTGGGCTGCTGCTGGAGGTTCAAGGTGGCTGGTGGGGACACTTGGGGGCAGTTAGGGGCAGCTGCCTCTGGCACCCCCAGGCAACTGCCCCCAAGTTGGGGGCAATTAGAGGCAGCAGCGCTGGCCGGCAGCCCTTTTAAAGAGCCTCCATGCAGAGCATCAGGGCTGCAGAGCAGGTGTGCCCATAGCACGCTTGTTTGTCAAGTGAAGCAGAACTTATGTGAAGCAAGATTTCTGGGAAACTTTTGCTTGTTATGTGAAACGCTTGTTAAGCAAGGTACCGCTGTACTTCTAACAGGGAAATAAAATTCATGATTGCTGTTCACAAAGGGTTCCTTTTCAGCCTTTGCGGACGCCTTCCCACTGATGTCAAAGTCCTGAAGTCATCAAACAGGTTGAAAGAGTGACATTCCTAACACGGGTCTCCAAGATCCAAAGGACGTGTAGCAAACAATTACAGAGTTTCATGGTGAATGTAGAGCCTCATCTGCGCAGCAGAGAAACACAGGTGGAAATCTCAGAGCGCCATTGCCTGGAATGGAACAAAAGACAGACGTGACCCCATTGATTGAGGCAGTTCTTTTTCACAATGAGAGTTAATTCTGTTTTGCACTTAGGTTGGTCTGTGATGCAGGTAGAAAAGTCACAAAGGCTCAGATTTGATTAATTCTTTGCTTTCTTTCATAAGAACAAAAGAATCCTGCTGGATCAGGCCAAAAGCCCACCTAGACCAGGTTCCTGTCCAGATGACCCCAGCCCCATATCCACATGATCCCATATCCAGATGACCCAGTGACCCACCAGATGCCCACAGTGACCCACCAGAATCCTGGTAGCCCCCACTTGCATTCCAAGGTACAGTAGCCTATTTCTAAAACTAGGAGTACTTCTCATCATGGACCAGGAGTTCCAAGTTCTTCCCATCTTGGGGTTGTGTATTGTGATGAACATTTCCTCCAGAGCCCTGGCATGTAAGCCAGATGCCATCATCACATCTTGAAGCAAGCGGTTCCACAAATTAATTAATGACACAATTAATGAATGACACAAAATATTTTATTTTAATTCTTTAATTTCTTTCAAACATCTGTCAGAGATGCTCTAGGATTTTCTGCTACAGGGAGGAGGTTGGACTAGATGACCTATTAGGTACCTTCCAACTCTATGATTCTGATTGTTCTAACTCAATTTTAGAGTATGTCCTCTGGTTGTGGGGTTGTGTGGCATGGGCTGCAATCCTAAAGACACTTTCCTGGGAGTAAGACCCATTGAACACAATGGGGCTTACTTTTGAGTTAGGATTGTGCTCAGAGAAAAGTATTTCTATCCATTCAGTCTATCCCTTGCATAATGTTGCCCGTCTCCATCATTCCCCCATCAGGCACCTTTTTCTACGTTGAAGAGCCCTAAACATTGTAGCCCAGCGATTCTCAAACTGGAACATCATGACACCCCAGCCAGTTCTTTATGGGTTCTGTTTTCTTAAAGGGCAGAGGAAGGGAGAACACAGTAATTCACTTGCTAGGATCATGCCACTTTGGAGGGGTGCAGGAGCTTGCCTGGATTCACCAGAGGTTGCACCAGAGTACTGGGGATTCAGGGAACCTGGTATCATCCTCCATATTGCTCCCTATGTTGCAGTGACCCCCAAACTTGTGATCGCAACCGCTTTAGGTTTTGTGATTTGTGAACCTAAAGTAGTTGTTGCATTGTATTTTCGGAGCAGTGTGGGGAATATTGGGGTGCCCCAGGGTGATCGTATGACCGTACATTTCCCAATTTCTCTGCTTTTTAAGCCTCCAGTCTGGGTGTCCTCCAAAAGGGCTTCATTGTCCTCCATTTTGGCTTCATTTTGGAACTTCGCGATGGTGTGCAGGACCCCATCATGTCATATATTGTTGGATTTGTATTTGAGAGAAGAATCCAATGCAAAAATTGGTTTTGAAATGTCTCCTTCCTATCAAAAAATATGGCCAAAAAACTAACAATAAAAATACGCATTGAGCTCTATGGGAAAGTGAAAGTGTCCAAGATCGCGGCTTTACTCATGAGTAGGCAAATGTGCCATTGTCCACCAGAAAGGCCAGGCTAAGAGGAATCTAAGACCTTGTCCTCCTTTTGAGGTTTGAGCATCTGGTCACCCTGGGTACCTGCACCCCCGAGGGGACAGTTTGTTTCAGTCTCTGATACGAAACCAGTTCCTGAGGGTGGTCCAGTTCACATGGTGGTCCAACACCTTCTGTTGTCTAACACAGTGCACCAAATGCCGCCCTTGCCTTATCAGGTAGCACATGTGCTCCTCTTGCTTTGCTTAACTCCTACCCCTTGGTTTCAAAATGTTGTGAGTGGGGAGATGCCCCAAACAGTGGATATACAATTACTCTGCCCCTGCTGTTTTTCCCCCCAGCTATAACTTTTGATATAGAGATATTTTGATACAGTTGTTTTCATTGCATTCTGCAGGAAATTACGCATTGATTGCTATACCTACTTAAAAAAATTTGGCATCCATCAGTCTTGAAAGACTATGGTATCGTGCTTGGTGCTGCATACACTGCATGCGAAGCACGAAAGCCTGGGTTAGATTGTTATAGAGGATAGGCTGTTACCCAAGCAGCAAATCCCCCTCTCCACGCCACTGAATGAGTCCAATGGAAAGGCAGAGCCAATACGATTGGATCCAGCTGGTGTTGCAGAGCTGGGCTAAGGACAGGAGCTCACCCTGTCTTGTGGGGCCGACCCGGGTCTCGAACCCTGGCCTGCTGGTTAACAGGCACAGCGTCTTAGCCACTTGCACCACCCACAGCTGGCTACAACATGATAGTATTAGTCAAATAGACCAAGATTTAAAAGTTTTGATGAGTAGTGGTGTCAGTGCCACCCTCTCTGTGCATGTCACCCACCACACACACTAGTGATGCAACTGGTAGTAAGCTTCTTGGTGATGGAAACTAGCCAAGACTGTCTCCCAAAACCAGGCCAAACCAAATGTGATTTTCAATTCCATTCCTCTCAAGGCCGTTCTGTTCCTTTAAGATTTTACATAAGTTGCTTGACATTATGCGGGCTGTCGTGACTGCTCAGGTGCCATGTGCTTGGTGTGTATTTCTGCATTTTAGGGTGGGTGTGTGCCCCACATTTTCTCAAGGTGTTGCTGCCTTGTGGAAATGTATTTTGAGAGGTGGAATAAAAATATATACAAAAGGAGCACACACACACACATATCATGGACCTTCTATTTTTACTTCTCCTTTAATTGCTTGGGATGAAGAATAACCTAGGATAATACCCCTTTTACAACCGTCCTGGTGAAATCTGTCCTACCTTAGACCTGCTATTGGCCACAGAGGCAGGAAGACCAGATGTCAGAACTGGAAAAAGAGAAGCTCTCCCCCCCCCAGTGTAGGAAACCTAAGAAAAATGTAGGACATGAGAAAATAAAAATTTAAAACACTTATGTTGCTTTCATTTAAACACTGGATTGCTTATTATTAAATTTAAAACTATTACATATATATGTCTGCAGTCTTAATTTCCAGTTAGGCCAGCCTAAGCCCTGACATAAGTCCTGTGCTGAGCTGGGGGTGTCACAAAAATGCCATAAGACAACCTCGGAAGGATAGGCCAAACTTATCTTGAGATAAGCTGGCCAAAATTTCTTGGGATTGCACCCAAAGTGTGCAATCCAGAGTAACTACAGGGAGTCCTTGCTCTGGTGTAAGAACAATTTACTCTGGATTGCAATATGAATTTCCCATGGGTTTTCACTAGGTGGTGCAGTAACTACAGGTGCACATAATGTCTCTTATATGCTCCTGTAGTTACTCTGGATTGTAGGGTAATTCTCACTGAACACAATGAGTCTAACTTCCAAGTAGGTATGGAGGAGCTCTGGAATCACAGTGATGGCACTTTCTGTTTGATGTCACTTTGGGACATGATCACAGGTGGGCACTAGGGGGTTCGCACCTACTCGCACGAATAGGATCTTGTCTTTAGACAGCTGATGGCGAGCTGGTAGGACCAAGGAGGAGCAGAACACTAGGAACCGGTACGCAGCGCAGCTGCTGCTTCCCTTCCTCCTCCCTCCTCCCTTCCTCCCCCTTCCTCCCAGCTTGCCAGGGGCGCCACTGCGGTCTCCCTGCCTCTCCTGCCGGCAGGGAGACTCAGAAGGGGGGCGTAGCACCACCATCGTGCTCTCCCTGCCTCTCCCGCCGGTGGGGAGGCTCAGAAGAGGGGCGCAGCGCCACCATCGCTCTCTCCCTGCCTCTCCCTATGCAGGTCTCTCCTCTCTATATACAGGTCTACTCTGAAGTAAGTCCCAGTGTAGTCAATGGGACTTACTCCCAGGCAGGTGTGGAGAGGACTGCAGCCTCAGAGCCCCAGCCTAAGCAGGTCTACTCTGAAGTAAGTCCCAGTGTAGTCGATGGGACTTACTCCCAGGAAAGTGTGGAGAAGACTGCAGCTTCACAGATCCATCCTATGCAGGTCTACTCTGAAGTAAGTAATTTTTTTTAATTTTTTAATTTTTTAATTAAAAACCTCCCTGGCCCTGCCCACTTCCGGAGAACCGGATCTTGGCCAGGCCCTGCCCACCAGTGGACATGATGACATTACTTCTGGGAGAAGCGTCCTCCGGATAGATTGTCATTCTCAGAAGTGGGTCCTGGACTGATATCCTAGAGAATCACTGAGTGAAAAACAAGGGAAAGAAGGCTGGATGGAAGACCAGATATTCATCTTTGCTCCCTTCTTACTATACTCTCCATTCTTATCCCACGACTGAAAAAAGAACACTTTGGTGCTGCTTTGGCAGGATGGGCACTTCCAGTAATGTTTCAGCAAAAATAGCCACGTCAAAGTTGTTTTGGATTTAGCCCAGGGAAATATGCATTTTTAATATATTCAATTATTTTTATTTTCCCCTGTCTATCAAAGGCGGCAATACACGGAAAAAAGGCGGAATGTAAATGAATAAATGCATGAATGAACATAAATCGTGGTTGCTGTGAACCAAGTTAATAAACCATCCTGTTCTGCACAGTTAATTCATAATTATCTAAACACAGGAAACTGCTTTCTATGGAGTCGGACCCATAATTCAGCCTCGTTGGCACTGACAGGCACTGGTTCACAAGCATTACAGGCCAACGTTTCTCTTACTCCTTCCAGGGACATGGCTGGGGTTGTGACTGGGTGACCCAACTACTCCGTACTTGGGTGTGTTTGGAAGGTCTGATAATTCCTTGCCTCGGTGTTGAAAAAGTGTCATTGATCATGTATGAAAATGGCACAGTAATGTGTTACAATGATAGAGATGTCTCATCTATTTCCTCATAGAGACTTTGGGCAAAATCCAGAGTAACGACGGGGAGTACTTGCTCCGGTGTAAGAACAACTTACTTTGGATTCCAGTATGAATTTCCCATAGGTTTTCACTATGTGGTGCAGTAACTATGGGTGCACGTAAAGTCTCTTACATGCTCCCCTAGTTACTCTGGATTTGAGGGTTACCGTACAATCCAGAGTAACTACAGGAGCACGTAAGAGACATTACGTGCACCTGTAGTTACTGCACCACCTAGAGAAAACCTATGGGAAATTCATATTGCAATCCAGAATAAATTGTTCTTGCAGCGGAGCAAGAACTTTCTGTAGTTACTCTGGATTACACCCAAACTCTGCAATCCAAAGTAACTACAGGAAGATGTAAGAGGCACTTACTCTGGATTGCTATGTGCATTTTCCACAGGTTTCCCATAGGTGTGAAGGAAATTTCCCGTGGCAGGAAATCCTCCTACAGCATCCCCAACAGGTGCTGGTGGAGCCTCTGCTTGAAGACCCCCAGTGAGGGAGAGTCCACCACCTCCCTTGGCAATCTCTTCCACTGCCGACCACGCTCACCGTCAGGAATTTTTTTCCGGATATCCAACCGGAATCTCCTTTCTTACTTGTTCATAAAGTCCTGAAAGGAAAATTTGAAAAAAGCAGAAATATTAGGACGGGTTGCATAAAAAAAGAATTTGGAAAACACTGGCAAATATGGCAAAACAGCAGCAAGAGTTATCCTACAATCCAGAGTAATTAAGGGAGCACGTAAGAGACATTATGTGACCACCTAGTGAAAACCTATGGGAAATTTATATTGCAATCCAGAGCAAATTGTTCTTACACCAGAGCAAGGACTCCCTGTAGTTACTCTGGATTGCATCCTTAGTGAGCTGTATGCAAAGAAACTGAGATTTATAGGGCTATGCTTGAGAGGGAGCTGCCAATCCAGCAGAAGGGAAAAATCCTATCTCTGTTGCCTTAGAAAGTTGAAACCCCTGATAAGCAATTTGTAGTGGCATCTAAATGGCCATCTCCAAAAGTGCAGGGGACGCTGTCAATTCAAAGGCGGTTGGCAGCCAGGGGTGGAGGGAGGACATGCCTTCTGCCTCTCTGGAGGATGAGGTGGCATCCATGAGAAGTTAATTCAGCCTTGTCATGGAGAGATGCCACCCTGATTAGGGTTTGCAAGGCAGATCTGCACTTGGATGGTGGAGCTGCCGTAACTGGCAATAATTAGGAGTTTTGGGAACGGGGTGGCCTGTCAAAGGCTCCCGGCCGGAGTGTGAGCTCAAGGCTGTAATTTGAGGACGTGGTATTGATGGAGGGGAGGCTGGCACATGCTTCCCTTTAAAATAATCACTGCCAGCCTCTTAGAGTGGTCTAGCAATATCTGGGGAGTTCAGAAGAGCTAAATCAGGGTGACCACATAGAATGGAGCACAGAATGCTTGTACCTTTAACTGTTGGATAGAAGAGGGAATTAGCAAAATCCAGACTAACTATGGGGAGTCTTTGCTGCGGTGTAAGAACAACTTACTCTGGATTCCAATATGAATTTCCCATAGGTTTTCACTAGGTGGTGCAGTAAATATGGGTGCACGTAAGGTCTCTTACGTGCTCCCGTAGTTACTCTGGAATTGGGGGCTTGTTGAGCTAAACCTGCCTCAATTCCCTACTCTATGCAATAGGACAGAGAGGAGGTTAATGGGGCAGAGAGGAGGTTGGATCAGTCCTGGAATGGAGGTGGACTTGGTACCAGGGGAACCCATTGAATCCGAACTCTCCTCCTAGGTCTGATCCCCACCATCATGAATGAACTGGGACTTGCAATGTGGCTCCTGGGACTTAACGTGGGCATAGGGATTAATGTCCCGAGGAGACCTCCAGCAATCAGCCCTTTCATCGCATACAACCAATGCTGCGTCTTCTCTGTTGCAACAGCACAAGGAAGTTAGGATTGGAACACCATTCGGATCAAGCCAAGCCTAAGCAAGGCTATGCAGGTAAGCCTGTCTCAAGAGCTGCCACTGAATTTTATAGTTAGCACAGAAACAGGCTGGAATCGAGAGCACAGAAGAGAGTAGAGAGACTGAGCCTACCGATTGCACATCCTTTTTTTCTGATAATATATATATATATTTATATTCCCAGATGGCTTCCCTGGGCTATATATGGCTGCTTTTGTCCATATATATATATATGGCAACCCGAAGTTCTTAAAGCATTCTGAGTATGTCTGGGAGAAATAAATGTTTTTCTTCATTGCCTTGAAACTAGGATGATTTTTTTCCCATGCAATAGCCAATGGGAAGGATTTTCTTAAAATAAAGCCAGCAACATTATTTTATATATTTTTATATTATATAATATATCAATTAATAATTATACTAATAATATATTCGTATATTAATTAATAATAACATAAAATAAAGTTAACAACAGCCTGATTTGTGCTGATTTTTGAAAGCAGGAGGACTGATGAGAAAGGGGTACGGATGGAAAGGGAATAAAAAAGGAGCCCCTCTAAGCAGATCTAGGGCAGAAAGTGTTTCCCCTTTTCTGAACTTTCTAGGTATGCATCAAGGACGTGTGCGCTTGCTCGGCAGAGGGCAAAAGAGGCCTCCAGAATGGACGTGGAGATGCTCCTTGCATAGGGAGACCAGGGCAGCCTAGTGCATTCAATTCAACTTACTTCTAAGTAGACAAACCTAGGAGGGGCTGGAAGGGTGCAATCCAGAGTAATGACAGGGTGTCCTCTGGTGTAAGAACAATTTACTCTGGATTGCAATTTGAATGCCCCATAGGTTTTCACTAGGTGGTGCCGTAACTACGGGTGCACATAAAGTCTCTGACGTGCTCCCGGAGTTACTCCGGATTGTAGGGTAAGTGTGTCTGCTGCATTTAAGTTACAATAACAGTATTTTAACAGCAAAAATATTTAGGCTGCAATCCTAAAGACACATACGTGGGAGTAAGACTCACTGCACACCATGGGGCTTACTTTGGAGTAGACCTGGTTAGCATTGTGCTTTTTGGTTTTGTAAAAATATATTAATAGTAAACACTATTAACAGTAAAAACTACTTTTTAATGGTAAAGATATTTAATTTACACTACTTTTTTTCTTTTTTACATTGGGTCAAACTGGGTCAAATATGCATTAACACCTTTGTATTGGACTTAGGAAGAAGTCAACATACGAACGAGCTTCTAGAACGAAACTTAGGACACAATCCAGGGTAACTACAGGAGCACATAAGAGACATTACGTGCACCTGTAGTTACTGCACCACCTAGTGAAAACCTAGGGGAAATTCATATTGCAATCCAGAGTAACTTGTTCTTACTCCGGAGCTAGGACTCCCTGTAGTTACTCTGGATTTCACCCTTACTCTACAATCCAGAGTAACTACAGGAGCTCGTAAGAGACATTTACGTTGATGTAGTTCTGACACCACCTAGAGAAAACCTATGGGAAATTCATATTGCAATCCAGAGTAAATTTTTCTTACGTCAGAGCAAGGATTCCCCATAGTTACTCTGGATTGCGCCCTTAGAATCCTAGAATCTTAGATTTGGTACTTGTTCGTTAATGTTACTTGGTGATTTGTTTGTAAGTAGAGGACGCAACAGAAGGAAGGAACACATTTCCTTTCCCAAGACACTAATCAGGTTCAGGCTGCAATTCAAAAGACACTTTCCTGGGAGTAAGACCAGTGGTGGGCTGCAGCAGCTTCGCACCTACTCTATAGAACTGGTTGTTCCAATTTCATGGCGATCCGGTAGCTGCGGGGAGGTGGCAAGCACCAGGGAACTGGTTCCTTCAGCTTCTGGAGAGGCAGTTAAAGGGTGCAGCTGGGAACACTTTCAAATTTGCAGCTCAAAGCAACAGCCCAGCAAAGCCCCCTCAAGCCCTGGAGTCCTTTCCTTGCTATGCTGGGAGCAAAGTGCTCCCAGCTGCACCCTTTAACTGCCGACTCCCAGGAAAGTGTGGCTGGGACTGCAGCCTGAGAGCCCAAGCCAATCCTATGCATGACTACTCTGAAGTAGAGTAGGATAGATCCTCTTCTCTTAGCCTGGTGATTACAATCCTAACCATGTCTACTCAAAAGTAAGTCCCATGACAGTCAATGGGACTTACTCCCAGGCAAGTGTGGCTAGAACTGCAGCCTGAGAACCCTATCCTATGCCTGCCTACTCTGAAGGAAGTCCCATGACAGTTAATGGGACTTACTCCCAGGCAAGTGTGGCTGGAACTGCAGCCTGAGAACCCTATCCTATGCCTGCCTACTCTAAAGTAAGTCCCATGACAGTTAATGGGACTTACTCCCAGGCAAGTGTGGCTGGAACTGCAGCCTGAAACCCTATCCTATGCCTGCCTACTCTGAAGTAAGTCCCATGACAGTCAATGGGACTTACACCCAGGAAAGTCTGGTTAGGGTTGCTGGGGGGCACTAACAAAAACTTAGATTTTTTTTAAAAAATAATTTTTTAAAAATTTTTAGATTTTTTTTTAAATTTCCCCTTTAAAATTCTCCCCAGCCCCGCCCCCGTCCCTGGCCATGCCCCTTGACCACACCCCCGCCCCCTCCCCCTGACCCAGCCTGGCCCTGCCCACGTCCAGAGAACCGGTAGTTGGGCCAGGCCAGGCCCACCACTGAGTAAGACCCAGTAAACACAATGGGGCTTACTTTTGAGTAGATATAGTTAGGATTGTGCTCTCAATGAACTAACTGGAAGCAGACACAGAGCAACTATGGGCGCAATCCAGAGTAACTACAGGGAGTCCTTGCTCCAGTGTAAGAACAATTTGCTCTGGATTGCAATATGAATTTCCCACAGGTTTTCACTATGTGGTGCAGTAACTACTGGTACATGTAATGTCTCTTACGTGCTCCCGTAGTTACTCTGGATTGTAGGGTATGAGACGGTTGATGTGAGTGACCAGTGGGTTGCAAAGAAGTGAGCTGCAAAGAGGTTAGTTGCAAAGAAATGGGGAAATGGGGTGGCCCTTCTGCTTTAGCTGCTGCCTTCCCCCCACCTGTCCCCTTGCACACCCCCCAACCCGCTTTCAATGTTGTGGTTCATAATTCAACTGCTGACAGACCTTTAACTACAACAAGCCCTGGCAGGCAGAGGAATAATGGAAAGTCAGCCGCAGTGGCGAGACCACTGAAGGAATAAATTAACTCCTGGTACTTCACGTCAGGCCACGATCCCTTCCTGACAAGGCAGGCCGAACAAGTGCAGGGGGAATTGAGTCGGTGCCAGGCGGTAAGTGAGTAATGGCAGGCGCTTCGTAACGGGCTTCCAGGAAGTCCTGGGAGGAATGAAGACATACATTTTATTTTTCTGCCTGGCTGTGGACCCTCTTAGAATCCCCCTTCTACTACTTTGGGGAAATCCGTGGCAATCAAACCACTTTGGAACCAGTTTGGATATCTGGTGTCACCCAGTGGCATAGCTAAGGGGGGCAAGGGTACATTGCAACCACACCTTGCTAAGTGGGCAAAGGTACATGGGCAACCACACCAAGATGGCATGCCAACCAGCATTCTTGATGGAGGATACCTACGCACGTGAGAGCATCCAACCTGCTTTCTGAGCCTGCCATAGAAAGGCACTTCTAGTTGTTGCCCAAAACAGAAGTGCCTTAAGACACTTAAGTGCCTTAAGAAGTGCCTTAAGGTGTCTTTCTGGGGCATAAGGGAGCTGTGTGTAGGGTTACAATAATTCTCTTCCACAACATCAGGACAGGACCTCCATCCCCTTTGCCAGTATGTGAACACAATTCCCAAAAATCGGGATTGTCCTGTGTTTTTCGGGACATATGGTGACCCTACTGAGACCACTTCCCAGGCGGGTGTTCTGGGGATCTGGTACCCAGGCTTATTCACTCCCTTACAAATTTGGGTGCTCTCATGTGCCAGAACATTGACCTACATCACTTGAACCCAGTCATCTGTCCTCACTTGCTACAAGGTCCTCCATCCTACAAGGTCCTCCATCCCCTCGCAGCGCTCCTGTTCCATGCCTGACAAAGGATGTGTTGCAGACAGTTCTGCAAGTTGTGCAAATATTTGCTGCCAGGGAAATCAGGTCCCCTGCAGATGCAGATGGAACGTTCTTTGTCGGATTGATGTTCTACACTAATCTGGATTGTTTTCCTTCAATATAGATTTTCAATCCTTATTAGCACAGAAGTTGCCTGTTACTGAATCAGAATGTTGGTCCATCTTCCTCTTCTTGGCCCTGAATGGCAGGAATTTGACTGGTAATTGAATTGGGCCAATGGCTATGCTTAGCCAAACAAGTGGACCCAGCCTAGGGGGGAATAACACTCAGATGATGATGATGATGATGATATCTGGAAGCTAAAATACATGGCAGAACCATGGCCCAACTCTGTGCTTTCTGTACATATAACACAATGCCCTCTGTCTCTGGGGCCAGCCCAACCATCTCCAGGGTCCGCCTGCCCGCCCGCCCATCCACCCATCCATCTATCCATCTCCGGCGTCAGCCCATCCATCCATCCATCCATCCATCCATCCATTTTTGTTTTTATATTTTTTGTTTTTCAGTTTTTTTGGCAATAACTTTCGATAGGAAGGAGATATCTCAAAACTGATTGTTGCATTGGATTGTGCTCTTCAATACAAATCCAACGACATATGACATGACGGTGTACTGCCCACCATCGTGAAGTTCCAAAATGAAGCCAAAATGGAGGACAATGAAGCCCTTTTGGAGGACACCCGGACAGGACACTAAAAATCCGGACAAATCCGGGTTTTTCCAGTCATATGGTCACCCTGTGACAAGATTGGCCCCTAACCTGAAGAACGTACAACTGTAACATTGCAGACAGATTACCTAAAACTGCACGAAAATCCTAATAATCAGCAATAAGGCCTTGGAGTCTCCAATCCATGACTCTGGCAAATCATCACACCCAGGATTCTTGCTTTCTGACATTTCCCAAACTTCTCTTCATTCCACCTCCGACACCAGTTCCTTCAAAGCCGTCTCGTCCCGTTCCTCCCTCCCCGTTTCCTGCCAGTAATTCTGCCCACATGCTTAAAATTGTTCAGGTGCAGACAGAAAGGAACAGATTTGCACACTCAAAGACATCTGGTGCCTTATTATAGAGATGAGACCGATGATCATAGTGATCATTCAAAACTCTCTATGGCTGCCAGTGGCAGGTATGTGACAACTGTATCCTGATGTGACACCTGCCCAGATCCTTCCCATGTTGTGCTCCTGGCTTCCTCGGTACTGCCCAGAATTACCAGTAGTTACTGGAGTTTTCCTCTGGCTTCCTTGAATGATGAACATGAGGGGGAGCCAAGGATGTCGCTTCATTACCTTACTGGTACCATCTCAGTTCTAGTCTGGCCGAAGCCTGAATCCCAACAGCAACCTGGGTGGAAATTCCTCCCAGGCCCAAGAAAAATTCAGGCATAATTGGAAGTCCTCCTCTTGTCATACCCTTTGAGTTCACATGATGATATGTATTGGCGAAATCCAGAGGAACTATGGAGAGTCCTTGCTCCGGTGTAAGAACAATTTGCTCTGGATTGCAATATGAATTTCCCATAGGTTTTCACTAGGTGGTAACTACGGGTGCACGTAATGTCTCTTCTGTGCTCATGTAATTACTCTAGATTTGGCTGTATGTCTGTTGACTTTCTGGTTGGGGCTGGGAAGGCTGCTAAGGGACCCTGGCAGGGTCACATAATGATCCTAAAAAGCAGGCCTCCGTCAGTCTTGGAAGACTATGGTATCGTGCTCGGCGCTGCATACACTGCATGTGAAGCACGAAAGCCTGGGTTGGATTGTTATGAAGGATAGGCTGTTACCCAAGCAGCAAATCCCCCCTCTCCACGCCACTGAATTAGTCCAATGGAAAGGCAGAGCCAATACGATTGGATCCAGCTGGCGTCGCAGAGCTAGGCTAAGGACAAGAGCTCACCCTGTCTTGTGGGGCCAACCCGGGTCCCGAACCCTGGCCTTCTGGTTAACAGGCACAGCGTCTTAACCGCTTGCGCCACCCACAGCCCTTATGCTAAAGGACTGTGACATGGCACACTGGTTTGAAAATCACTGTGACAGAGGCAGTGGTGGGCTTCTGGGGGGTTCTCACAGGTTCTATTTGCTCATGAGCACCTGGTTTTGAGAACCGGTAACTAATGGGACATAGAACCTGTTGTTAATTTAGGTTATTAGGACATAAAATTTGTATTATATTTGTATTATTATTTAAATTTTTTTTCAGGAAGTGGGAGAGAGCATGGTTAGTGTCCAATTGGTGTTGCATCTTGATCCCATGAACTTGATCTCATCAACCCTTATTGATGCATTACTACACTGGTTCATTTATCAGCTGGAAACAGATTTAGGGAGCAATCCAGAGTAACTACGGAGACTCCTTGCACCAGTGTAAGAACAATTTGCTTTGGATTGCAATATGAGTTTCCCATAGGTTTTCACTAGGTGGTGCACTAACTACAGGTACATGTAATGTCTCTTACGTGCTCCCGTAGTTACTCTGGATTGTAGGGCCAGGTTGACTTTGGGCAAAATCCAGAGTAACTACAGAGTGTCCGTTCTCCAGTGTAAGAACAACTTACTCTGGATTGCAATATGAATTTCCCATAGGTTTTCACTAGGTGGTGCAGTAACTACATGTGCACGTAAAGTCTCTTACATGCTCCTGTAGTTACTCTGGATTTGGGGGTATGGCTCCCAGTTCTGACTCCAACAAACTGATGTGTCTCCTCTGGTCTTCAATCTTGATTCAATCAATATTCTATTAAAATATGACCTGATAGATTCTGAGTTAACAGTAATTCTTTCTCAAGAGATACTTGAGAAAAAAGGTTCTCTTATTCCATCGCTCTGTTCTCCGAAATGTTCACATTTTGGAGATACACACAGAGCGAATATCAGTTTATCAGAAAGATCTGCACACTTTCTGTGCTTGAATGAACTTGCGTAGATTTTCAGATGGATTCTTTTGTATGAGATTTTAATTTCATTACTTTCAAATAAATTATGGCACTGCAGATGCTTCTCGAACAAACCACGTTCCCGGAATAACCAACCAAGGGTCTGACCATCTGATGCCTCCTAGGCCTGGCTCCAAAGGACTTTGGTCTTGGATCCTGGAAGTCTGGACTGCAGAACACACAGACCGGGGCAATATTTCTCGACCAATGGTATGAGCCCAGTGTGAACATATGACCGTAAAACCCAGATATGTCCGGATTTTTAGCCTCTTGTCCGGGTGTCCTACATTTTGGCTTCAATGTCCTACATTTTGGCTTCATTTTTGAACTTTGCAATACACCATCAAGTCATATGTTGTTGGATTCACATTAAAGAGCAGAATCCAATGCAAAAATTGCTTTTCACATATCTCCTTCCTATTAAAAGTTATGGCCAAAAAACCCCAAAAATATAAAAACAAAAAATACATTTTTTGGCAATTTTTTTAAGCAGGCACAAATTTTGGATTGGGGGTAGGAATTTTGGGTTTGGCATCTGGTCACCCTGGGTGTGGGTATCACCAGTGGTACTTGAGGTGGTATCTAGTTTTATTCCCAGGATCCCTGGATACCTGTCACCTGCAGTGAGATGAGTAACATGCAATAGCAAACAGTGGTAGGAGACTCCAAAGCATGATTTTTTGCACCCAAAAAGCACTCCTGTTCACTCTGAGCCTCTTACTAGTGTGTGGTGTGTTGCATGTGGCCTCCCAACCTAGCAGTAACCAGTAATTCTGACTTTGCCAGGTACGTCCAATAGGTGGATCACGTGAAGTGGTACCAAGGAAGATAAACACTGAGAAACACTGATCTAAGGCATTCTGTCCAAGTTTTGGATGGGAGACCCATCCTTATCTCAGCATCCTCCACGCTTATACTAGCAATGGCAATTCAAAGGTATTTAACGCGTGCAGATAAAGAACATGTTTGTGCAACTTCATCACAACCTGGTGAGCCCATATCTTGAACTTGTGATCTTTTGGACTCCACGCCACTCCGGTGCCATCTTTTATGTGGTAGTGCCCATCTTAGCTTGCCCTTTCTGTGCCCAGATGGCCTCTCTCTGTAGCAATGTTGGGCTGCGATAAGGGAAGCTTTCCTCTCTCCTGTCACCTCCTCTGATTGATGGGCTGTCGGCGGCAATCCCGAGCTGTCAATCAAGGCTTAATCCCCAGCCCAGGAACATTCTCTTCCCCGACAAGAAATTGACACAGTTTCTATTGCACTTAATCAGCTCTTTAGACTCAAGATCCTTTTTGAAGGCACCTGCATTTCCTTTGTGTGCTTTTCATTTCACCCCAAAATAGCGTCTGTGTCCCACCAGGATGGGAATTGGAGGAAGGCATGGAAATACATCTGCTTCGGGAAGACCCACGGAACAGGGAGAACACGCAAACTGTACACAGTCTGTACCAGAATCTGTACCAGAACATGCATAGTGTAGTTGTGGTGCTGGAAAATCCAGGTTCCACCAACATCAGCCTCACCCACCTCACAGGGTTGTTGTTAGGACTAAAGGAAAGGAGGAACCATGTAGACCAGGAGTCAGGGAAAATTTTTACTGTTTACCCCAAAATATATTTAGATACACCAACGTTACCCCCTTGATTTGAAAGGAAGAAAATCATATATTATTAATTATTTAAATTCAAAATTTTATTTCATCTATTCAAAAAAATCCAGACTTTAAAAAAAAACAATGTAGGACAAAAAGTAGGATGTCCTATATTTTCTCCTACATTTTTAAAAAATTAGGAGTAAGCTCCATTGAATTAATGGGCTTACTCCAGAGTAGACACCTGGGAATGGGTGCTTACCTTGGCTGGGGAGGCTGCTGGGGAGGCTCAGGCTGCAGCTGTGTTTCGGCAGTGCGACCATCCATTACGCCCAGGAATTTCATTTTTACCCCATTTGGGGTAATTTACCCTGTCCCTGAACACTGATGTAGACCATCCTGAGCTCTTTAGGAAAAAGGGCTAAATAAAAAGGGGAAAAATTAAAAGTTTCATTGACAGAGCACCTGATTGCTTCTTCAGTCCATAGCTGGTGGTAAGGGAGAGGGTCATCTTCTCAACCTATGGGCTGCTATAGGTGCCACTGGATTATATGGTCATTCAGAATATGCTTCCACACTTGGCAATGTTTCTAGCCTCATCAGTGGTCTGTCACTGGTTCCTTAGGTCTTCCTCCATACATTTGAGCTACGTCTTGTTTGGTGCTGCTCATTGGACCTTCCGGTGGAGAGGTTGTTCTTGCCACTGGAGCTTATGTGGTGTTCATTCTACAGACAAGGCCAAACCATCTCAGTCTGCAATTCTGAATTACAGTGGCGCCTTCACGTAACAAACGCCCCACGTAAAGTATGCTCCACGTAACAAATAAAAATTTCTCTAGGATTCTGCTTCACGTAACAAACTGTGCTTCACTTAATAAGCTCACTCGTTGGCAGTTGGGGCAGACGTGCTGGCCGGCAACCCTTTTAAAAAGTGTCAGGGATGGCTAGCGCGCCTGCCCATAGCGAAAGCAACACTTCCGCGCTGTTCCTCCTGTGGCCGGAGGGAGAGGAGAGCAGTGGAGAAGAGGGAAGCAGCTCAGGGTAGCCAGAAGGGAGCAGGGGGGAGAGAGGCACTGGAGGAAGAGGAGGTGAGAGTAAGGAGACACTTGGAAAGTGTTTTGGATTGCAGTCTCCTAACCATGTCTACCCAGAAGTAAGCCCCATTGTGTTCAATGGGGCTTACTCCCAGGAAAGTGCCTTGAGGATTGCAGCCTAAGTAGACTTCATAGGATCCTGCACATCGAATGCATGTTTTGAATTCAATTCCTGTGTTTTGTCATCATTCTTACATCCAGTTCATATTTTCCTATGAATATTTTGGGGGTTGTGGAACCAATTGTCTGGATTTCCATTATTTCCTATGGAAAAATCTGCTTCACTTAAAGAGCGTTTCACTTATAGAACAGGCCTCTGGAACGAATTAAGCTTTATGTGACGTGCCACTGTAGTTCTTCTACTGAAGGTTGATGTTTGCACCTCTTCCTTATTGTCTCATGATGGTGGTGGTCTTGGAGAGACACTCAGGATCGGTCTCAGGCATTGCATTTGAAAGACTTTAGGATTTCAGCAGCGTCCATGTTTCTGAGCTGGCAGGATTAGTGTTCAGGAGAGGTAAATTTTGGTGTTGGTGGAGATATTTACCTTCTTCCAAAGCCATTTGAGTGATGTGAATGCTGGTATTGCCCGGCCAGTCCTGCTGTGGACTTGGCAATGGATGGCACTTTCTTCTCCTGCACCAGCAACCCCAGGTATTTGAATTCTTATGTTCAGTGGGTCTTACTCCCAGGAAAGTGTCTTTAGGATTGCAGCCTATTTCTGTAATTCATGATTTCCATGTAATAATTAATTACATTCATTAAGGCTGCAATCTATCCACACTTTCCTGCGAGGAAGCCACCTTGAACGCAATAGGACTTATTTCTGAGAAGACATTCTTAGGATTGTGCTCTAAATAATTTAAATGTACTCATAATAATTCAGTATAATTTGAAAAAATTGGTGGTGTGCCTCATTCTTTTTAGTGACTCTAGAGGTGTGCCCCGAGATGAAAAAGGTTGGAAATCCCTGGTATAAATCTCTTAAATACCTAACTAACGAAGGGCGCAATCCAGAGTAACTACGAGGAGTCCTTGCTCTGGTGTAAGAGCAATTTGCTCTGGATTGCAATGTGGATTTCCCATAGGTTTTCACTGGGTACTGCAGTAACTACAGGTACATGTAATGTCTGTTACATGCTCCCGTATAGGCAGCACAATCCAGAGCAACTAATCTGTCCACGTAAGAGCCCTTGGGCTGCCCTATCTATCACTAGGGTGGAGCAACTGCAAGATGCTCCAGCCCAGTTACTCTGGAAGAGGCTTAGGGCAGAGCAAGGCAAGATAGGGTACCCTAAGAGAGGTGGACCTGCTCTACCCTAACTGGGGCAGCCGAAGCAGCTCAGGAGAGGCAAGTTGAGGGCATGTTGAGCATTGCCTGGGCAGAGCAGTTACTCTGTATCCAAAGCCTGTTTCAAGGCAGAAATGCCCTCTTCCAGTTCCTCAGAGATATACCACCTCAGGAGCAGGTATAGTAATGAGTAGACCCATAGGGGTCCATGATAAGGCCTGAGTAAGAATGGCAGTGCTGACCACAAATCTGAGTTCTTGGCCAGCCTAGCTGCAACCCCTGCCTCTCATCCTCAGGATATGGAACAACTACGGCTGCCCACAAACCTCAGGATACAGCAGGCCACTCCAAGCATCCATCTTGCACTAGAAGAACTGCAGCTGTAACTGGTTGTCAGGATCTGCTGGGCTTCCTTATAATGTAGGCACCACAGCTGTTCCTTCTTCAGTGTGATCTGAGGGGGGTCTACTCAGGAGCAAGTCCTCCCCAGCTGTCACTGACTTAGCATGCTCTGGAGCAGTTAGGGCAGCCCCGGCTTCCTGACTCTCTGGATGCAGCATAACTTTTCTGCTCTGGATACAGAATAGTTAGGAGAGAGCAGTTAGGGCAGAGAAGGTTGAACTTGCTCTGGATTGTGCCCTTACTCTGGATTGTAGAGTAACCAACCAACCAACCAACCAACCAACCAACCAAATAAATAAATAAATAAACAAACAAACAAACAAACAAATAAATAAATAAATGTGCAAACCTAACCGAACATAGGGCACAATCCAGATTTGCTACGGGGAGTCCATGCTCCGACCTAAGAACAATTTATTCTGGATTGCAATATGAATTTTCCATAGGTTTTCACTACGTGGTGCAGTAACTACGTCAACATAAATGTCTCTTATGTGCTCCCGTAGTTACTCTGGATTGTAGGGATCACTCACTGGTCTTCCTGTGGTGAAGCAGGGAAACAGGAGCATGTCTTTTCAGTGGCCTAACCCTCCCCCAGGAGTGGCGTTCAAGTGTCTTATGGCACTTTTGTGACACCCGCAGACCAGCACTGGACATGTGCTGGGGAATATAGCAGCCTAACTGGAATTTAGGATTGCCGCTATATATCCCCCAAATCCAGAGTAACTATGGGAGCATGTAAGAGACTTTACGTGCACCCATAGTTATTGCACCACCTAGTGAAAACCTATGGGAAATTCATATTGGAATCCAGAGTAAGTTGTTCTTACACCGGAGCAAGGATTCCCAGTAGTTACTCTGGATTTTGCCATATAGTGAATTTAAATTTTGTTGCACGGCCCAAACACATGAAGAACGTTGAGGTTAGTTACAGCGGTTCTCATGAGACGTCTACGATACCTTTTCGGAGTGGGAATTCTGTACACCTTTTTAGTTGTCACCAAACGTTACCTGAAGCAGAAATTCAAGGTCAATTTGGAGGTTTCCTTTTCAGGGGGAAAAAAAGACATCTGAAGAATTGGAGAGAAGATCAATGAGACCTGAGAAGTTCCTCAAGAGGGTTTTGCACAAAAGATGTTTTGAGACAATAACTTCAAAACTGGCCTCTTTGTTGCAATCCAGAGGGTTGATTTCCCAGTTGAGATGTTGCTATTTGTACCACAAAGGGGGGGAGGAAGGAAGTGGCACCCGTTGTCTGATTCATTCCCTCTTGCCTCCAATGGCGCCCAGGCGGTGAACTTGCAAAGCCCCAGAAGGTCTGAGTAGGTTATAGGGAGCTTTTTATTTTTTAATTATCAAAAAGCCAAGTGGCTTAGAATTTCATGGAAAATCAACATACCCTACAATCCAGAGTAAATACGGGAGCTCGTAAGAGACGTTACGTGCACCCGTAGTTACTGCACCACCTAGTGAAAACCTATGGAAAATTCATATTGCAATCCAGAGCACATTGTTCTTACACCGGAGCAAGGATTCCCCGTAGTTACTCTGGACTGCGCCTACAATCTCATCTAATCCTAACTGTCCAATCATATCCTCCATCAACTATAGCATGACAACTATAACAGGTCGAACCTTGTTATACACTGAATTTTTAAATACATGGCTTTGACTCACCAACCGACGCCCACTGCAAATCAGTTTTAAAAACAGCTTTTCTTACTATTGCCATTCAAGCAATCATCCCATTCTTTCAGCTGAGCCTTTGCATTTCTAATTGTCGACTGCCTTTTAACAACAGTAAGAAAAGCTGTTTTTAACGCTTTGTAAAGGGACGCACTTTTAATTTTTTACAACTGCTTTTATTTAACACTTTTTTTTGGACTAGCAAGGTGTCCCAAAATCAAACCCCTGCAGATATTGAGGCACAACCTTATTCCATTAGGAGCAATGGAGGAGAAAGAAACCTGGAAATGGGTCTTTAAATCAATTTTTCCATTGTATTTTATCCATTAATTTTTTTTAATCCACGGGAGGTTCCAGAATGGAATCCTAGTGCAAAATCTAGAGTAACTATGAGGAGTCCTTGCTCTGGAGTAAGAACAACTTACTCTGGATTCCAGTGTGAATTTCCCATAGGCTTTCACTAGGGTGGCACAAGCAGTTAAGACGCTGTGCCTGTTAACCAGCAGGCCAGGGTTCGAGACCCGGGTCGGCCCCACAAGACAGGGTGAGCTCCTGTCCTTAGCCCAGCTCTGCGATGCCAGCTGGATCCAATCGTATTGGCTCTGCCTTTCCATTGGACCAATTCAGTGGCGTGGAGAGGGGGGATCTGCTGCTTGGGTAACAGCCTATCCTCCATAACAATCCAGCCCAGGCTTTCGTGCTTCGCATGCAGCGTATGCAGCGCCAAGCACAATCCCATAGTCTTTCAAGACTGACGGAGGAGGCTGCAATAACTACGGGTGCACGTAAAGTCTCTTACATACTCCTGTAGTTATTCTGGATTTGGGGGTATGGGGATAATGAGCAACACCTTTTCTGCATACTGTGGCAAAGGGGGGGGGCAACAGTAAGAAAAGAATGCCTGAGAGAGGTACCAGTGCTTCCCACCACAACCCTAGGAGTTGATCCTGCATGCTCCAAGGTGAATTTATGCTTCAGCATGCACAGCCCTGGGTAGCACATCATGTTAAATTCCGGCTTCTCATTAAGGGGTTCCTTGTTCACTCTCCAGGGTCATGAGTAGGTCCTCTGTTCAGGTTGGATTTGGTCCCAAGGTCCCTTGATCTTGTCATCCTCTCGGTGCTTCCAAATTACCAACATGCGCTGGAGCCAAATAGTTCAGCGGACGGACCTGTCAAAAGTAGTAGCAGCCTCTGGAATAAAACATTAACTGCAAAAAAATTGCTGACACCAGCATATCCTTAAAAAAAAAGTTTTCAGCATAAATAAATGTAAAATGCTCACACACCCTTCCGAGACAATCCCGGACTGCCACTTTCATTTGTGTTAATTAATTTAATAGCTTTATGATTGCAAAGAGATTAGCAGGGATGTGCATTGATCTATACATAGAACTTCAAGATAGGGCTGTGTCGATAGAAGGGTTGCATGCGGCCTCCCCCTCTCCCCGCCGGCGCTTTGAAACAAAGAAGAATCCGGCTTTGGACTGTCAGAAGCCTCATCATTTTTTTAAAGATGGGAATTTTTTTGTGGTGGGGGGAGAGGGCGAAGGAAGGGGGGACCTGGGGGTGGAGGTTCATTACCATTCATGAGATCGAATCGCAGTAATTTACATTGCCAAGGAGGGTGAGGAATGGAAGATGCTGTAATGCTAGCAAATCAGTTGGATTTTTAAATAGATGTAACCTGCCCATGATGAAAAAGGAGGGCTATCAAATCTGCTCTACCATCCACACCACAATAATAAGATCCAATAATAAAATAATAATAAAAATAAAAATAAAACAATAATAAAATCCAGAGTAACTATGGGGAGTCCTTGCTCCGGTGTAAGAACAACTTAGGGCACAATCCAGAGTAACTACGGGGAGTCCTTGCTCCGGTGTAAGAACAACATACTCTGGATTGCAATATGAATTTCCCATAGGTTTTCACTAGCTGGTGCAGTAACTAGGGGTGCACATAATGTCTCTTATGTGCTCCCGTAGTTACTCTGGCTGGTGGGGTCACTCTGGATTCCAATACGAATTTCCCATAAGTTTTCACTAGGTGGTGCTGTAACTACGGGTGCATGTAAAGTCTCTTACGTGCTCCCGTAGTTACTCTGGATTTGGGGGTATGCATCACTGTTTCTCTTGCCAGTGGCATAGCCAGAGGGGGTGCAAAGCACTACATTTTGCAGTGAGGACATTGCAAAAGCACACTTGCAGGGAGCATCACTGCAGTGTGCAAGCAGCTCTTCCCCATTTGAACTTACCACTCAAAATGGGTCCCAAGGGGAGGGGGAGAGCCTCAATCCTGCAGGTTAGGCCAGTGCACAGGCATATGCCGATATCCCCAAACCACTACAGGAAGATAAGCCAGATGAGTTAGGCCAGCCTAACTGGTTAGGATTGCACCCAAAACAATATATATTGCTTTCATGTAATTGATTAAAACACTTTACAGGTGTCCCTTGTTAGTCACTAGGGGCGCAATCCAGAGTAACTATGGGGAGTCCTTGCTCTGGTGTAAGAACAATTTACTCTGTATTGCAATATGAATCTCCCATAGGTTTTCACTAGATGGTGCAGGAACTATGGGTGCACGTAATATCTCTTATGTGCTCCCGTTGTTACTCTGGATTGTAGGGTTAGATTCTGTTCTGGAATCTCCTGTGGATATAAAAATCAGTACATAAAGAAAACAATGGAAAAATAGATTTTAATTCCCACGTCTAGGTTTCTTGTCCTCTGTTGCACCTCATGGAATAAGGTACTGCCTTAGGTTGCAATCCTAACCACATTTTCCTGGGAGTAAGAACTATTAAGTACAATGGAAGTTACTTCTGAGTAGACATACTTAGGATTGCAGATAGTAACTGCAGGTGTTTGATTCTGGGACTTAATGCAATCTCTACAACAGTAAAAAAGCAGTTTTGTAAAACTGTGATTTGCAGTGTCCATTTGTCTTTAATCAAATCTGTATATTTAATCAAATCTGTATATAAAAACATCAGTAGATAACAAGGTTGGACCTGTATTTTGAATTATTACATTAACAAATTTTACATATAGGGCAAAATCCCGAGTAACTACGGGGAGTCCTTGCTCCAGTGTAAGAACAACTTACTCTGGATTCCAATATGAATTTCCCATAGGTTTTCACTAGTGGTGCAGTAACGTAAAGTCTCTTACGTGCTCCTGTAGTTACTCTGGATGTGGGGATACAGTAATTTATTACATATTAGTTTATTAATTACAAGAATGCTGTGTGCTGGCTGCTCACAAGGAAAAGGAGTGCAATGAAATTTTTCCCCCAGGACATAGAGTAAGGACGTGTCCTGGAAAAGGAGAACACATGGTTACAGGCAAGGGGGGGGGGACCCTTGCATAAGCATCCTTGGCATGCTTTTCTCTTTTCTCTTGCCTTGTCCTCCAAATCCAGAAGCCTCCCAGAGCCAGGAGGTTAATGGAACTTGCTAATTTTTGCAGCCTGGCTGTCAATGGGAGAATCACTTTCTACTCTCCCGCAGTGCGCAGAAGATTGGAAAAAGATAGAGGCAACAGAAAAATACACCAAGGGAAGAGAATGGGGATACATTTTTTACTTCTCCACATTATCCACAGGTCTCTTGGCTGCTACGAACACGGTCTGGAGGGTCTGTGACTCTCCACATCACATGTCAACCTCCTTGGCCATCAACACGTCTGATGAGCGGTGACACCATATTTCACAGCTCCAATCTTGGCAAGCCATAATATACAACGGGAGCCCATCAACATCTTCTGTTAGGAATCCTAACCATGTCTACACAAAAGTAAGCCTCTTTGTGTTCAATGGATCTTACTCCCAGGAAAGTGTCCTTAGGATTGCAACTACGGCTATAGTACTAAAGACACTTTCCTGGGAGTAAGACCCATTGAGCACAATGGGCTTACTCAGTGCTGGGGATTCAAATAAATTCACAACCGGTTCTATGTCCTAATAAATGAACAACGGGTTCTATGTTCTAATAACCTAATTAACAATAGGTTCTATGTCCTATTAGTAACCGGTACTCAGAACCAGGCACTCATTAGCAAAGGGTTATATAGAAACTGTGAGAACCCCCGTGAAGCCCACCACTGGGCTTACTATTGAGTAGACCGGTTTAGGATTGTGTCTTGTATTTTAAAGCAAAAGGAGATTTTTTGTCCTGGCCCTCCTGCTCTACCTCTTACATAACCAGGGGCACAATATAGACAATATAGATAGGTTCGAGACCCAGATCCCCACAAGATGAGGATTTCCTGCTACAGGCAGGGGTTTGGACTAGATGATCCACTGGGTCCCTTCCAACTCTATGATTCTTAACATATTTTTGTCATCGTCCCCTCGCCACTAGAAGTAAATCTAGTGTTCACCATAGAATTAACCCTTTCACCCACATTTTTGTTACCTAGCATGTAATTAATCTGTGGAACTCCTTGCCACAGGATATGGTGACAGTGTTTCACCTCCATACCTTTCAATGGACAGACTGCGAGAAGAAAAAGTCCGTCACAGGTTACAAGCCACAAAGGTTTTGTGCAAGTTTTAGAGACTAGAGTATCTACAGTATATATTTATATACCGCTTATCAACTAAAAGGTTCACAAAGTGGTTTACAAGAAAAGGAAATTAATGGTTAGTGGGTCCCTGTCCCAAAGGCTCACAATTTAACAAATGGAAAAGTCAGCAGAAGCCACTCAACTCAACCCACAGCAATTCTAAGCAAAAGAAGCCAACGTTTTCTTCTTCTTATGCTAGTGAGCTCCTGTGCAACCTTTTGCTATTTGGGGGGCTCTAAAGTCTACACCCCCTGGGGATCCCACACTTATACCCCCTGGAAGCCCTATACCTACACCCCAGGGAACCCCACACCCCCTGGGAACCCCACACCTACATGCCCTGGGGACCCCACACCTACACCTCACACCCATCCCCCAGGACCCCACACCTACACCTCTGGGGACCCCACACCCCCTGTGGACTCCACACCTACACCCCCTGGGAACTCCACACCTACACCCCTGGGGACCCCACACCCACTGTGGAACCCACTCCTACACCCCATTGGGAACCCCACCCCCACATCCCCTGCAGACCCCACACCCCCTGGGAACCCCACCCCCACACCCCCTGGGTACCCCATACCTATACCTCACACGCACCCACCCTCCAGGGACCCCATACCCCCACCCCCACACAACACCCCCACATAACTGACATTGCTGTGGAGAAGAGAAAATGTCTGTCTGTCTATCTACTATTTTGTATGGCAAAATAAGGAGCAATCCTTACCAATTTATGCCAGCACACCTCACTCATCTCCCCATCCCATGGTAGTGTGGGGAGGCTGGCGCATATCTGTCCTGGCCTGTCCTGGCATATCTGTACTGGCTTAAGAAAACCTTTTGATGAACATTTTTTTTTAAAGTGGATATATATTTGATTACAGTTTCAACAGGAAGCTATTGCAGGCATTATCCTTGGAAGTGGCAGTCAAGAGGTTCTGGAGCATACATGCATCTATGCGCCAAGCACTTTGATTCCTGTATGGTGGAGATCAAAGAGGAAGCACTGGCAGCAGCACCTCCAGGTATAGTATACTATAATATAGCACACCTGCTCCAGGTCTTAGAAGTCAAGGACTTGCGTTGGGAGCCAGTAAGTGAGACATTGGCTGCCAGTCTCCCTTCTGAGTTCCATGCGTTGGTCATATATGTTCAGGTAAAAAAGTCCCTTGTGTCACAACACAACACTGCCTGCTTTCATAATTTTTTAAGGGACGCTAGAGCGCATCACTTGCTTGGAGGACGTTTGCACAGTGGCACAGAGGATGTTTGCACACTGGTTTGCACAGATCTGGCGTGCAGTAATGATGCGTTCCTTAAAAAATAGGAAATGCTCAGGAAGCAGCATTGTTCAACAGACAAAAGGAAGTGGCAGAAGAAAGGAAAAAAGAAAGAAAAAGAAAAAGAAAGAGGAGGCTTTTGAGAACAAGCAGGTTGCCTGCAGCATGCTGTGCTGAGAGCTGTGGCTCATCCATGTGCCACCTGCGTTAAGCTGTACAACACAGCCATACGAAGGCAGGGAAACAAGTGGTACTCCAGGCAAAGATGACATTTGGTGGCCTTTGGGTGCCCTCCATCCTTACCTTCGGTGGCACAACGTCTCCCTCTGGCACCTGGGTCTGTGACTCTCCACATCACAAACACCACTGGCAGTGTCTGACCCAGGTAATTGTGCCAACATGATGATATGGTTGCCAATTATATCTGAGTTACAGTTTTCAGTGTGGTCCATATGATATTATGGCGGCACAGAGTGGTTTGAAACCACTCTGAGAGCCTGTGGAGGGGTGTGCAGGAGAAGGCAAAGGGCACAATCCTATACATATCTACTCAGAAGTAATTCCTGTGTTCTATAGTGGGGCTTACCTCAAGGAAAATGTGGATAGGATTGCAGCCATAGTGACAGCAAGAATGCCCCACCACCACGGTATCTTCTCCTAACCCCCCACCCACACCATAGACAGGGAGATTTTACCTGATCAGTTACCTACCTCGCATGGTTGTTGTGAGGACAGAAATAATTTAAAAAGAAAAGCTGCATTTGCATTAATATTTATTGGACAGTTGCATCAGAATCAATCAATCAATCAATCAATCAATCAATCAATCAATCTATCTATCTATCTATCTATCTATCTATCTATCTATCTATCTATCTATCTATCTATCTGTCTGTCTGTCTGTCTGTCTGTTTATTTATTTGATTGATTGATTGATTGATTGATTGATTGATTGATTGATACCCTGTCTTTCCTGTGTCAATGCAAATGCCCAAATGGCTTACAGCGCTTTAGTTCCTCTCCTCCCACCATCCTCACAACAACCCTGTGAGGTAGGTGAGACTGAGAGTGAGTGAGTGAGTCATCCAGGAAGCTTCATGACCAAGGAGAGATTTGAACCTGGATCTTTCAGGTCTCCCTAGCTGCTACCTCGTCCTGGCTGAGAAATGGGAATGGGAAAAGTGGGGGTACAAATCCAATCAATCAATCAATCAATCAATCAATCAATCAATCAATCAATCAATCAATCAATATGGTGTGTAAGCAGATTCCATCTCTGAATCCATTGACAAGGGTCCAAGCAGGCAACCCCTTTAACGGTTGTACCCAGGGCAATGCCACTACTTCTCTTTTTCGGCATCACGGAATTGCCCTGGATGCCAACTGGACTGGGGCACCAGCGCATGCGCCCCAATTGCTTCCCCAGTGAAGCAAGCAGAGCACCTTCTCTCTGGATACTCACAGTGGTGTGTTGATCTCCAGCTGTTTTCTGACTCAGGAGGGACAAAGAGAACCTTGAAAGGGATGTCAGATGGCATGATGACATCACAGCTTTGCACCCAAGGAGGTGCCACAAGCCATTGGTATGCCTGTGTTATTAAGGTTGCAACATTAATTATTCTCTGGACTTGCAAGACCTTGCAAGGCCTCCTTTGAGACATAGACATCACTATATATTGGATGACTTAAATAAGTCATCACTTATTTATTGGATGGTGTCCGCTGCTTCGTTCCAAAGTCTCCTGGATTCAGTGAACATGCGCATGGTAATTACGGCCAAGGTGGACATGCCCATAGCAGACAGGTTTCTATTTTCAGATGTTCCTGCTAATAAAATATCCAAGGAGCAAATTGGAGAGTAGTGCTGGACCACCACCACCCCAAACCTCTCATCTCCAAAAATTATTGCACTCCTCATAGCTACGATGCTACAAACACACTACATGCTACTCTTGTGACTCCAGAGGTTAGGAAAAGGACCAGGCCTTGAAGAAAATGGTTTCATTTTTTACATTTGGGGGTTTATTTTGCCATTTTATTTTGCAATATTTCACATTTGGGGGTTTATTTTGCAAAAAGAAAAAGTGCAAAAAAGTGTAATTACAACTGTACACATAGTGGAAGGGTTTTAATGTTTTAATGTTGGAGTCCCCTGGAAGGCTACACAAAGTTTCCAAAAGAAGAGCATAGAGTGCAATCCAGAGTAACTACAAGGAGTCCTTGCTCCAACATTCGAACAATTGATTCATATGAATTTCCCATAGGTTTTCACTAGGTGGTGCCATAACTATGTCAGAGTACATGTCTCTTACATGCTCCTGTAGTTACTCTGGATTGTAGGGATAGTGACTGTGTCAAAATACAGCCATGCTGGATGTACCTGCAGCAAAAGAGAGACTCAGGCTCTGACCCAAAACCTCACTGCAAGGGTTGTCATTTGGTTTGCTTCTACTCCCCAGCCACAGGTCAAGAACTTGCTGACTTTAGCTCTTTGTATGCTTGGATGGCGACAGCCTGTGCAGTGCTGCGGCAATTAAATATTTAGAGAGGGTTTAAGAAGCAGCTGTTCAAGACAGCTGACCCCCAAGTCCACGAGACAGATAGATGGATATTTATTACAGTCCTTGACCAGCACATACAGAGATACACAAACGACACAGAATTCCATCTGTGTCCACTTGCAGGAATGTTAAATGTAAATAGAGTATATTAACTATCCAAGTATAGAGTGTAAATAGAGTATATTAACTATGGGAGCACGTAAAAGACATTACGTGCACCTGTTGTTACTACACCACCTAGTGAAAACCTATGGGAAATTCATATTGCAATCCAGAGCAAATTGTTCTTATACCAGAGCAAGGACTCCCATAGTTACTCCGGATTGTCCCCTAAATTTGGATTGTGCAACCCAAATTAGAGGACATAGTATTCAAAAGTGTCCTACTAAATCTTAATAGCAGCAGCACAGAATTTGGCCACAGAGGCCATAACTTTTGGCTTAATATCAGATAGTAGCCATTGCATACGGGTCTCATTAGAGCAACTTGGGTGTTTTTCTAATAGTGGCAGGATAAGCTCGGAGCCTGTAAGTCCAGCGGGTATCTTTCAGGGATCCAGTTCCCTGCACTCAGGGCAATTTCCCTTTTATTAGAGAAGAAAGGCAGGATAGAAATTAATAATAATAATAATAATAATAATAATAATAATAATAATAATAATAATAATAATAATAAAAACAAGGAAATTAATGACCATTCACTATGCTTCACATCCATGTAGTGATGTTGACAGGCTGTACCTGCCTAGAAGATCCGGGGGCAAAGGGGGCAGAGGACTTTTGCAAGTGAAGCAGTCGGTGGAAGAAGAAAAACATGCCCTGGCAGATGATGTGCGAGAGAACCAGGAATCTGCTCTGACTGAAGCCAGCAAGAGAAAGTTGTTGAAAGTGCTGCAGACCAACTATGAGTATCGCAATAGTGCAATTCAGGCTCGGACTGCCAGTTGGCAGAATAAAGCACTGCATGGCCAATTCCTTGCCAAGATGGAAGGAAAAGTGGATCAGGATAAGACCTGGTTGTGGCTCACGAGTGGAACACTGAAGAAGGAGATGGAAGGCCTGAGACTCGCTGCCCAAGAAGAGGCAATCAGGACAAATGCCATCAAGGTCAGAAATGAAAGATCAGCCATTGACCCCAAATGCCGGCTCTGCAAAGAAGTGGATGAAACCATCGACCACATTCTGAGTGGCTGCAAGAAGATCGCGCAGACTGACTACAAACTGAGGCACCATTTGTTGCCCAGAAGATCCACTGGAATCTATGCCAAGAGTATCATCTGCCAGTGGCAAAAAACTGGTGGGACCACAAGCCTGAAAAAGTGGTTGCAAATGAGCAGGTCCAGCTTCTGTGGGACTTCAGGATACAGATGGAGAAGGTCTTGGAACACAAGACTCCAGACATCACCATCATAGAAATCAGTCAGGTGTGGCTTGTTGACATCGCCATACCAGGTGACAACAGAATTGAGGAGAAACAACTGGAAAAGATCTCCCGCTACCAAGACCTAAGAATCGAATGACAGCGGATCTGGTGTAAGCCAGTGCAGGTGGTGCCAGTGGTAATTGGCACACTGGGTGCAGTGCCCAAAGACCTTGGCAGGCACCTGAAAACTATTGGCACTGACAAAATATCACTCTGCCAACTGCAGAAAGCCGCTCTTCTGGGATCACCACGAATTATACGCCGCTACATCACACAGTCCTAGACTCTTGGGAAGGGTCCGACTGGTGAAGTGAATGAAACCAGCATGAAATTGTTCGCTGTGTATTTATGTTTGATTGTCAATAAAATAATAATAATTTCCAAACCTTGCAGAAAATGAAATTATGCCCAAGCCTTCTAAATGAGGGATAAACTCATTGGTCATCCCATTCCTGTGGTGATGTAGGGGAGGGAGTCAAGCGCATGTCTGCACACTGGCCTAACCTTCTGCCAAGAGTGGCTCAGAGTGTCTTAGGGCACTTTTGTGACACATAATTTAGGCTGGCCTAACTGGAGATTAGGATTGCAGCCTTTGTGACCTGTTATTATCAATTCTAGACCTGTTATTATTAATTCTATCAATTCCAAAGTTTTTCGGACCCGGAACCACTTTTTAAATGACACTCTATTGGGACTCACCTAGGATTATGAGACTAGAAAATTTGATTGATTGATATTTACTCTGCTATTTCACAGGGTTGTTATGAAGATACTAGAGATTGGAGAAATGGAGTAGTAAAGTTGGGGAGATCGAGGGAGACCGAGATTGGCTCCCTGGTCTTTGATTGATGTCATTGATTGATTGATCAGGGTTTTGGCATGAAATGGGTTGAAGACCCCTACTCTGCCCTGAGTAAGACTGCCTTATGCTTCGTCACACCATCTCTCTAGTGTTCAATATCTGCGCTGACCTTCACCAGCTCTCTGGGTATGAGATTTCCTATTTCTGACTAATTGATCAGGATACCTAATTGAATATCAGGAGAAAAATTCCTGATGGTGATGGTGGTTTGACAGTGGAACAGATTGCCAAGGGAGGTGGTGGACCCTCCGTCACTGGGGATCTTCAAGCAGAGGCTCAACAAGCTGGAGATGCTCTAGGAGGATTTCCTGCTACAGGCAGGGGGTTGGACTAGATGACCTCAATGGTCCCTTCCAATTCTATGATTCTATGATCTTGACCCTTAAATTGGAGACTATCCATGGGATCATGTCTGTGCAAGGCTGCTGAGTGATCCCCCCAACATCCAAACCAATCAAAAGGAAAAGAAGGAATGGGTAAGTGGTGTAGCAGCAGATACTAGTGTGTCAGCCCCCCACAGCACTTTGATGCACACAGCGGGTTAACGCCAGTGGCATCAAACTTTCTGCTGCTTTTGCTGGAAAAAGAGAGGCAAAGCGCACTGTATCTGGGTCATCTGGGGTTGATGCATCATCCGTCCTCCTCCGCACCACATCCCCCTTCCCCACCCACCCCCCCTGGAAGAAGTGCATTTCAAAATGGTAGCGGAGAGGACTGTAGCAGCCTTGCTGTTTTTCATACAAAGCTGTGGGGGCACTTAAAACGCTTGCACGCTTAGGAGAACGAAGCCACCAGACTGTCTATGCCTCTCATAAGGCTCTCCTGGTTGACAGAATGAGTCATCTCTGAGAGAGGTTTGTCATGCTGGTTATTAAGTAGATCTCTAAAGGTGGTTCAAAATGGGTGAGGAACAGGATCAGGCTGCAGAGTCCAGAAGGGCAAGACACCTAATCTTGATGTGCAGAAGCTTCATGTGCATCTCCCAGGAGGTCTACATCCTACGCTAGGTCTGGAGACTGAGGGGTACAGATCTACTGAAATGAAAGCATTACAACTAATCAGAATATCTTATCAGTAACCTTCAGCCACTAAAATTCATTCATTCATTCATTCATTCATTCATTCATTCATTCATTTTCTTCTTCTTCTTCTTCTTCTTCTTCTTCTTCTTCTTCTTCTTCTTCTTCTTCTTCTTCTGTTCATTCATTCATTCATTCATTCTTCATTCAATCTTCTTCTGTTCATTCATTCATTCATTCATTCATTCTTCTTCTTCATTCAATCTTCTTCATTCAATCTTCTTCATTTCTTCTTCTGTTCATTCATTCATTCATTCTTCTTTTTCTTCTTCTATTCATTCATTCATAAATTCTTCTTCTATTCATTCATTCTTCTTCCTTCCTTCCTTCCTTCCTTCCTTCCTTCCTTCCTTCCTTCCTTCCTTCCTTCCTTCCTTCATTCATTCAATCTTCTTCTTCTTCTTCTTCTGTTCATTGATTCATTGATTCATTGATTCATTCATTCATTCAATCATTCTTCTTCATTCAATCTTCTTCTTCTGTTCATTCATTCATTCATTCATTCATTCTTCTTCTTCTTCTTCTTCTGTTCATTCATTCATTCATTCATTCTTCTTCTTCTTTCTTCTTCTTCTTCTTCTTCTTCTTCTTCTTCTTCTTCTTCTTCTTGCCCACCATTGACACCACCCCTAGTTATGTCACTGCATTTAGATTGTGCATATGATCTTGTCACTCTGTATAGAGCACAATCCCTAACTCTGTCTACTCAAAAGTAAGCCCCATTGTGTTCAATGGGTCTCACTCACAGGAAAGTGTCTTTAGGATTGCAACGGGTCTATCGTGGGGGTGATGCAATGGGTTGGGGGTGATGCAGTGTGGGGGTGACGCAATGTGGGGATGAGACATGGGAAACACACAGTAGTGAAACCTCTGGATTCTGGTTGCTAACAAGTGCTCAAAACTATGCAGCACTTCTAAGATACTGTACTGGAAACGGCTTGCTGGACCATCAGTGATGTGCTGCTCCCTGCCGCCAGTCACAAGCGAGCACGGCCCAACCTTGCACGGCCCATTCCTTGCACGCATAGGAGGGTTGGGGAGACTGTTAGCAAACAACTGCCAAAGCCCTTGAGAGATCCCGGCATGGGGTTCCGAGGCAGGCAGCTGAATCAGCATTGAAACTAATGGCTCCCAGGGAGTTGCGCATTGGTGAGTGTTTTGCACAGCGGGATCCACTCTTTCTGGAGTAATTCATTTCGATTGTACGAAACCGCTGGACCTCACACAGCTTATATGCCGGCGTTTTTTATAGCGTGGTTTCCTAACCACCCAAGAAATCAATCACGAGTCTCCTCCGAGAAATTTGCAGAGGGAAAACTGTCGCTCATAAAAAGTAAGTATAAGCGATGACAGGAACTGCATTAAAAAAGCAACACACACACAAAGCCAAGATTTCCAAAGCAGCAAAGGCAGCAGCTTCTTCATGTCCCAACATCTCTCTCCACCTCTCCCGGCCTCACTTCTCTTGGCTGCAAAATGTGCATCCTGGCTGGAGGAGAATCTCTCCAGAAAGAGGGATTAAGCTTAGTTCTAGTATTTAAACTCCACTTATCCTTGAACGCTAAAAGGGTGGCAATCAGACACCAACCGCATGGTTGCCGAAGGCAGTTTCTCCAATCTACAGTATTTACTAGAATCTAACGCGCCATCAAATCTAATGTGCACCCCAAGTTGATAAGGTTTGAAATTTTTTAAAATGTTTTCTAGGGATTGCAAATGCGCAGCTGCAAAGCAGGTGCAAAATTTAATTTTGCTGCATACAACTAAGAGTAATATGAAAATAATGGGAAAATATGAAAATGATGGGTTTATGTTATTACTAGCGAAAAGAGTACCCACGTTGCAGGAGTAAAATTCCCCTGTATGCCATCTCCTCACAGCGCATCAATCCCATGCACATCAACCCCATGCGCATCCACCACCATGTGCAACATCCCCCATGTTCATCCACCCCATGCACATCATCCCCCTATGCACATCAACACCCATGCTCATCAACCCCCCGTGCGCATCATTCCCCATGTTCATCATTCCCCATGCACACCAACTCCCAGTGCGCATCATCTCCCCGTGCACATCATCTCACCATGTGCATCTTCCCATCCGCAACCCCCCCATGTGTGGCATCCTCCCCAGTGCAACCTCTTCCTCCGAACAATATCTCCAACAGCACACCGGGCACTGAGCAACGAATTGGCTGGATGTTGGTCAGTCTTCCATGTTAAGTATAGGACAAAAGCACATTGCACCCCTTTTCAGACCCTTAAGGGTTAAATTCCTCCACATGGTTCTTGGGGGGTGTTCAGGTGACAGAAGGATCCCTCCCAGAATTCCATGCTTCAGGCCCAGCAGTTGGGGCGAAATGTTGATGAGTCATCAATTCTCCAATGCAAAGTATAGGGAGGAAAACACGTTGTGCCCCTTTTCACCCCCTTCCGGTTGGAATTTCTGAAAACCGGTTTTTAGTGCACCCCTCCATCATGGAAGGAACACCCACCCCAAATTTCAGGCTTCTAGGCCCAGCAGTTTTGGCAGTGCGGTGATGAGTCAGTCAGTGAGTCAGTCAGTCAGTCAGTGAGTGACTTTTCCCTTTTATATATATAGATGTTGTATTTACTAGAATCTAATGGATCATCTAATTAGGGTTGCCAGAACCCTCTGTCCCACTTGTCAGTATGTGAACACAATTGCCCCAAATTGGGTCTGCCCCTGTTTTCCTGGACATACGACAACCCTACATTAAATCTAAAGTGCATCCAATTTTTCCAGCTGAAATGGTGAGCGTTAGATTTGGAAAAAATATGGTATTTATTACAAGTAGCTCCTTCGGCTTCAAGGATTTGTGATGCTTGTTTTGGACCTGCTGTTGGATTTTGCCATTAAGTCCTGTTTATGGGGAAGTGGCTAATGCAGGCAATGAGCAAAGAGGACTGCAAACAGGTGGAGCTTTTGCATTGCAATCTGCCACTTGCCCACCAGCCCAGCCCAAACCCAGATCTTCCACCATCTTCTCAATCCTCTTTGGATAGAAGTGGACAAGAAGATGATCGTGATGGTGGGGAGGAGGAGCTGGGGACCCACCACCCCGATCTTCTACCCAGCCCCCCGACTTCTGAGCAGTTTGGATGAGAGGTGTTCCAGAGTTAATGGGGTGCAGAAAAGAGGCAGAGTAACTCTAAATCCAGAGTAACTATGGGAGCACATAAGAGACTTTACGTGCACCCGTATTTACTGCACCACCTTGTGAAAACCTATGGGAAATTCATATTGGAATCCAGAGTAAGTTGTTCTTACACCGGAGCAAGGACTCTCCTTAGTTATTCTGGATTTTGCCCTATGTCTGCAATCCTAAGCGCAGGTTAGGCCGACATAAGAACCAGCACAATTCCCGTTCCGGCATGGGGGTGTTGCAAAAGTGCCCTAAGGTATTTTTGCACCACTCCTGGGGGAGGAAAGTGTGTCCTGTCCCAAAGGAGACGGGCATTCGGGTAGGATATCAGAGCATGATTGCTCTCCCTCGACATTGGGTGCAATCCTATGCCTGTCTACTCTGCTCAGGACTCCGGCAGAGTAGCAAGCAGATTGTAAGATCTCAAAATGAACTAGAATTTCCAGCAAGCGGGCGAGCAGCTGGTGAGTGGAGCAGAACTCGATTTATCCAGAGAAAGGGCAGCATTTATGGAATTGGCTCTTCCCATCCCAATATATTGGGTTTCTTCCCCATTTCGCGTGAACTCTTGGCCGATTTCCACGCAGCTCAGAAACTAGTCGTTGACTGTTCCTGACTGATTGTGTTGCTGCCGTTCCCCTACGGCACAGCGAGGGCATCAGAACTTGTCTGCCCTCATCAGTGAGATGCTCTGAGATTTACTCTGGAGCCACTGAGAAAGTCTAGTGTGAACCTCGCTAATTTCTCTCCTTAACCATCCAGTTAGTCCAAACTTAATTAAGACCCCTTCGTGGTCTCTTCCCACAGGGCAGGCCTCATTATACTTAATTATCCTGCTTAGCACTTGACTCCTTTGCTGGGCTGAGTCCTTTGGAGATGGTGTCCCCCCACACCTCCCCCCCCCCCAAAAAAAAATCAGTGCTGTCAAGTTCTCTTGAAATGGAAGTATGGAGCAGTAGGGATGATCAAAACCTGAGGAACTCTGCAGCACTCTTCTCTGCAGTGGCATAGCTAGTGGGGGTGCAAAGAACTACATTTTATAGGGAGTCTCTTCCTATATATTGCATGCACCACCCAGAATGGCTCTTTGGAGGATGGACTGGGTGATGGGTGCAAAAAGTGCCACTCAGCCAGTCTGGGTGATGGGTGCAAAAAATATAGGCATATACCTGGTTCCAAAGAGGAGGGGCTGCATACACATTGTGCTGAGACTCCCTTAGAAAAACAAAACATAGCGCGTTGCACCCCCTCTAGCTATGCCACTGCAGAGAATTGGGTTCCCCAGACTTTGAGCATCCAAACCATTCCACACTTCCACTTTGGGAGAACCTGAAAGTGAAGCCTCTGCTCCCTCCCTGATCTTTGGGGTTTGAGTTGCACCTCTTCATCACACTTGAGCAAGAGGGGAGGGGGACGCTTGCACACTATGGTGAGACTCTGCAAATTGTAGTGCTTTGATCCCCAATAGCTATGCCACTATCTATCTATCTATCTATCTATCTATCTATCTATCTATCTATCTATCTATCTATCTATCTATCTATCTATCTATCTATCTATCTACTTACTTACTTACTTACTTACTTACTTACTTACTTACTTACTTACTTACTTACCAAGCCCAGAGTTTTTCTGGTGGTGTAAGGATTTAGCTGCTGGTATAGTTTTCTGAATGATGGAATGACGACACAAAGCCAATAGGCAGGATTGCTTATTATCCTCAAATAAGGGGACTGGCAACGTACAGTCAGGATCAACTGGGGCACAGCCAAGGGGGTGTGCCTACAATGAGAATGGAAAGGCAACCCCGGTGCCTGCAGGTCGCCTCCTTTCAATCCCCGGCGGGATGGAAGGGGGTTATCACGCAACAGTAGGATCTGACCCACTCCCCCAGTTGGGGGGGGGGAGGGGTTTGTGGGGCGGAACCCGTTTGACTGGGTATGGCCAATTTATAGGTACACGCCAACCCTGGTACCCAGGTTTCACCTGGGGGCCCGTAAAGGACCTGCAAGCTCACTAACCCTAGACACAGGGCAGACGCTGGGGGTCTTAAAGGAATTTAACCCCCAGGTCAAGTTCAAGTTCAAGGTCTGCCCTGCCTTTTGATTATGATTGAACTATTATCTGGATTTATTGATTATTGATTATTTGATAATTATGCATTAAAGTGGCCCATCTCCTCCACTTGTTTTTCTGTGTGTTTTCTGACCATGCGTAGACCAAATGTCAGTTGCACAACAGCCTTTGGTGCTCCTTCCATGTACCCCTCTTTTTGTCCTCACAACAACCCTGTGAGGTAGGTAATTGCTCTATAGACAGCTTCTCTTTCCAGGTGGAATCCTTCACGGTGCGGTCCTTCTGGTCTCGGGAAATACCTTTTAAGCTTCCAGCAGGAGTTTTTCAGATCAGCCAAATGGTAAATGTGTTTAGTTCTGGGCACTTCACTTGAAGAAAGATGCAGCCAAGCTGGAGCAAGTCCAGAGGAGAGCGACAAGAATGATCAGTAGGATGGAAGGGAAGCCCTACCAGGAAAGGTTGGGGGAACTTGGGATGTTCAGCCTGGAGAAGAGGAGGCTGAGAGGAGACATGATTGCCCTCTTCAGATACCTGAAGGGCTGTCAGATGGAGGAAGGGGATCATTTATTTTTAAATGCCTCTGAAAGCAGAACTAGAACCAATGGGTACAAACTGCAAGAGATTCATGTTGGATATTCAGAAAAAATTCCTGATGGTGAGGGTGGTTCAGCAGTGGGAGATTGCCAAAGGAGGTGGTGGACTCTCCCTCATTGGGGATCTTCAAGGAGGGGCTCCACCAGCACCTGTTGGGGCTGCTCTAGGAGGATTTCCTGCTCCAGGCAGTGGGTTGGACTAGATGACCTACTAGGTCCCTTCCAACTCTATGCTTCTAAATGGTGACACATTCTGGCTCTGATGACTAATGACAGCTTTCTCAGCTTGCAGTCTCCCATCCTGGAGCTGTCAAGGTCTTTCCCAGCTTAGCTATCTTCAGTAGCCCTGCACTCCACCACTAGACCGCACCTGCTGCCAAGCTACGCCACTGCTTCCCTGTACCCAAAACGAGGGCAAGTATTCTCCAAGCTCTCCAGGCCAGGCCTCTGAAATTCCTAGGGCTGGTTTCATGCCTTCCGTCCTCCTCTCCGCTGCGAAGGCAAGTTGGGGGAACCAAGAAGTACATTTCCAGAAAACATTTTTGTTAGGTTCTTGTTGCTAGGAAATTATTTCCTTGAGTTCCTGCGCAACCCATATGGCTGGCGCCCACGTACATGCTGGCGGCAAGAGAATTGTCATTCCGGTGGCGCTGGCTACCTTTTTGTCAAGCCGGCTGGGCAGACGCAAGGCAGGTCACGGTGCTTGCCTTTCTTCTTCTCAGCTGGAGCCAGGTGGCTGGTGAGACAGACCTGGAGAGACATGAGAGAGAATCAGAGCCATCCATCCAAGCTCCTGATCCTGCCTGGAAAGATTTTGGACCTGCTGCTTCTCCGAGGTGTGAATCCAGAGTCAGAGTGTTGCAAAATCAGTGACAACCTGAGATTGTGTGGGGATCACCGTCACCAGGAGGCTGTTGCTCACACTCAGCTGGAAAATCGAGGATCTTCAAGCATTTATTGCACTTGCTTCCAGCTGAGCAGAAGGATCATGATCCAGGCCAGGGTATCTTTAACCACTTCCTTCCAAGTACGATTAGATAAAGAAGCTTGGGGGGATTTCTTCTGTCCTATACTTTAATCCAGTGATTTTCAGCCAATGTGCCATGGCACACTCCTGTGTAACGCCTCCTGTGCCCCTGTCACACCCTGTGTGCCTCCTCTGTGTAACGTCTGCTGCACCTCTGTGTAAATCCTGTGTAACTCCTCCTGCACCTCTGCTGCACCTCTGTGTACCTCGTCCACGTAACTCCTGTGTAATGTCTCCTGTGCCTCTCTTGCGCCTTTGTGTAATTCAGCATAATTCCTCTGTGTAACTCCTCCCGCACTTCTGTTGTGCCTCTGTGTAACTCCTCCTGCACTTCTGTTTAACTCTGTGTAATTCCTCTGAGTAACTCCTCCTGTGCCTTTGTGTACCTTTGGAACCCAACTCCTCCTGCAAGTCCCTCTCCTGACCAGAGCTCAGTAGCGGTGCACAGGCCACAGGTATTGTGGCCTCTGCAGAGAGTGGGAGCTGGAAGTCTCTAGAAAGTATCCAGATCTAGCATCAAGTCCTGACCCCAGGCTAGAGCCCGAGTTTTTCAGCTGGCAGGAGGCACTTCCTTAGCCTAGCCCTCCACCTTAGCCTAGCCCCCCACTTCCCATGGCCTGCACAGTGGTGCTGTCCACTGGCCAGGAGGGGTTTAATGGAAAGGAGGAGTGGTGGACACCAGGGACCTCTATAAGATGCCCTGCTCTATCCAAGAAGGGGGCAGAGTTCTGATGCTGGAAGGATTTGAGACTCAATCCTGGCTGAATTTTTGTTGAAGACACATGTGCATTTGTTTGGGATTGTAGTGTGTATGTGTTGGGTCTGATCTCTGGGTGTCTTTTGAATTTCACTGTATGTCAGTGCAATGACAATAAATTATTATTATTATTATTATTATTATTATTATTATTATTATTATTATTATTATTATTAAACATAAATGCACAGCAAACAATTTTGTGCTGGTTTCATTCACTTCACCAGTCAGACCCTTTCCAAGAGTCTAGGACTATGTGATGTAGCGGCGTATAATTCGTGCTGATCCCAGAAGAGCGGCTTTCTGTACTTGGCAGTGTGATATTTTAGCAATGCTAATAGTTTTCAGGTGCCTGCCAAGGTCTTTCATTATTATTATTAATTATTTGCAGCCACTGCATCACCATGCACCAGTTCATGTCTTGCTGGTGGATGAGACAACCTCGGTGTGCAATTGTGGCTAACTCAAGACCACCGAAGACCCCCAGCTATGTATTAAATGCCACCTTCCTTAACCCAGAGTGTGCCAGCTCTATGGATACACATAGGTTGACTTTCGTATATCTGTTTAGTGGGAATTTGAATCAATGGACACTACACAACCATCGGAAAAGGACATCAAATAGTTAAAAAGATGTTGCCTCCTAAAGATTTTCAGAATAAATGATATAAGATCTAGCAAGAGATTGAGACCACAGCAGGAGAGGGAAAAGAGAAGGAATCATAACCATTTAAGCGAAGAGAAAGAACCTAAGATTGTGATATTGGGCACAACTGGGGATGTCACTGGTTTTGATGTCTATTATCTAGGAAGAGAATGAGGCTGTCGACTGCATCATAACTGGAAGGACGTGTTGGGAGAGAATGAGGTTGGAACCCAAGAATAAATAACAGTGAGGTTGTCATAAACTTGGTTTTAGGCCAGTGATTTTTTGCCATGGCACACTGGCAAATAATGCAGGATTTGAACCCCCTACCAGCAGCATGATGTGCCTTGTCAGTGGTTTAAAAACTGATGGGGTGCATTGACCATTGTAGCATCCTGTTGGTGTGCCATGAGATGAAAAAGATTGAAAATTGCTGTCCTACCCCCAAATCCAGAGTTACTACAGGAGCATGTAAAAGACTTACCATGCACCCATAGTTACTGCACCACCTAGTGAAAACCTATGGGAAATTGATATTGGAATCCAGAGTAAGTTGTTCTTACATCGGAGCAAGGACTCCCTGTAGTTACTCTGGATTTTGCCCTTAGGCTGTGGCTCCAGTTGGGGGAGGGAACAGACCGGGATATGAGAATTTCGGAAGGAGAGGATTTGCTGTGTACAAACTTAATAGTAAATTAAGAAAGCAAAGTTGGAGAAAGAGTTGCATAGAAAAAAAATTGCAATGTAACACAAATGTATTCCAGAAATTTCTCAAAACAATAAAGGTAATAAATGTGTCATCCTCAGGTGTCCCCAGAAAAATAATAAAGGTAACAAATTCAAAGGTATCCACTGCATGTTGTCTTGCTAGTCGTGATTGTGTATAAGGGCTGTTCTCATCCCTGTTAGAAGGCCGAAGGGCTAGTGCTTTCCAAAGATGTCTCCATGGTCATGTGGCCACATGACTGAATGCACAAGGCACATGGAACGTTGTTACCTTCACGCCAAAATGGAACCCCTTTAACTACTTGCATTGACATGTTTTCAAAGTGCTAGGTTGGCAGGATCTGGACAACGAACAGTCTCGTGCCAGTCTTGACCTGCCAACCTCTTGACCTTCAGGTTGACAAGAAGTGTCTTTGACCACTGAGCCATTAGCAGGCCTCCATCAGTCTTGGAAGACTCTGGTATTGTGCTCGGCGCTGCATACGCTGCATGCAAAGCACAAAAGCCTGGGTTAGATTGTCATGGAGGAGAGGCTGTTACCCAAGCAGCAAATCCCCCCTCTCCATGCCACTGAACTAGTCCAATGGAAAGGCAGAGCCAATACGACTGGATCCAGCTGGCGTCGCAGAGCTGGGCTAAGGACAGGAGCTCACCCTGTCTTGTGGGGCCGACCCAGGTCTCGAACCCTGGCCTGCTGGTTAACAGGCACAGCGTCTTAACCGCTTCCACCACCCACAGCCCTCAAAATAATGGGGTCTTCTGAATGGAGAAGAAAGAGGAGATGAGGAGATGAAAGAGGACTTACTAGAACCTCTAGAAAGAAGAGATGAAAGCAACAGCAAGAGCAAAAAGGTGGTGGGGCGCACAAATGTGTTTGTGTGTGTGTGTGTGTGTGTATATATATATATATATATATATATATATATATATATATATATATATATATATGTGTGTGTGTGTGTGTGTGTGTGTGTGTGTGTGTGTGTGTTATATATATATATATATATTGTGTATTAAGGGCACAATCCAGAGTAACTGTGAGAGCATGTAACAGACATTACGTGCACCCAGTTACTGCACCACCTAGTGAAAACCTATGGGAAATTCATATTGTAATCCAAAGTAACTTGTTCGTACTCCAGAGTGAGGACTCCCCATAGTTACTCTGGATTTCACCCTAAATTTAAAAATTAGAGCGAAACCTAGAGCAAGAGAGCTTGAATGAGAGCAAGAGCAATAGTGTGTGTGTGTGTGTGTGTGAGAGAGAGAGAGAGAGAGAGAGAGAGATGCTCAAGACTCCATTTTACATTTTAAGAGTAAAAAAATACATATAAAATGTAAAATATACATTTTAAAATATGTATTTTAAAAGGAAAATGTACATTTTAAAAGTAAAATGGGAAGACTGGTTTCTTTACCCAGGAGACTGCCATCTAATAGTAACCAGGCAAGCCACAACCGGCTGACGGAATAGACTCAAATCCTGAACTGTAGCTGAGCGAGAAGGGAGACTCTCACACATATATAAATAAAAAACCTAATTGCGGTAGAAAGAAAATTTGTGAATTTTATGCGGTAGAAAGAAAATGGCCAGTGGAAAGCGAAGCGAGAAGAAAAGAAGAGGAAAAGGAAAAGATGAAACAAACCAATCAACCTTCATGCACTGCAAATGCAGTTGGTGCAGCCTCCCCGTATCCACTGAACCGTGCATTCGCCTGATGCCAAGAAGTGAGAACGTGGAGTTGAAAAGTCTCTGCCGGGTTTGTGTGATTCCTCTTCATCACACCTTTGCACATGCTAGAACAGCAACAGTTTGGGCAAATGATGTGCAGGGTCTACTGCACCCCCAGGCCCCACTGTCCCTGGTGCAGCCTGCCTCAGGCGGCCTCATAGATGGGCCGGCAGCACTTTTCTCCATTCTACTCCATCAACTTCTTCCACTTAAAATCCAAGCAGGGGGAAGAGGAGAAGCAACAGCGGCATGCAGGCACCTCTGTTGACAGCCTCAGGAAGCCTTACAGCCAGGTCAGCCTTGCTGTACATGATATGTCATTGCATGTTCTTGCCCAGGCTTCCCCCTCTCATCGATGGGTTGACTTCTAGGTGGTGAGCTCCCAAGACAGGGCTTTCTTTGGCACTCTCGGTAATGTGCTGCAGAAAACAACACCAGTCATCACCATCATCACCCCCAATTTGAGAGCTCCATTCCTGACGCTGGGTCAGAGGAAGCCCTGCAGCTCTTGCTTCCTCTCTTGATGGACTGGGACAGCAGCAGAGATATCAGTCACAACAAATAACACAACCAAGAAAGGGGAGACGTCACGCTCCGGTGAAGCCCGAGAGCCTGTTGCACGAGACACGCATGAGAGCTGGATGTGTCCGTGATGCAAGGTCACCAGAGGCAGCAGCAAAGTCTCGGCTGGTTTTCCCATACAGGCCATACAAACCAGTGTCTTTGATGCACTAAACCGATTCTGGGAGAATGCAGCTTGTGGCTCACTGGCATTGGCAGGGCATGGGGGGTTCCTGCCTGGGTGATGGGCACAAGGCGTGTGTGTCTGATACCACTAGTGACCAACATTTTTATTCTCGGCCCCCAACACAGTGTCAGACAAAGATTTATGCCCTTGTTCCAAAAGTTTGGAGACCCCTAGTTTAAATCATTCCGCTTTTTAATTACAAGAAGGCTACTGGATGCCTGCTCACAACAAAAAGGAGGACAAGGAAGATTTTTTCCCAGGTCACAAGGCTCAAAATGAGGACATGTCCTGGAAAAGGAGGACATACAGTCCAACTATGAAACTAGTTGATATCATAGATCAAAATAATTGATGTTACCCTGCTGGGCAGTCAGTGGGCACAGCCTCACCCACCCACTTCTGGAGATCACTACCTCGTCAGGGAGCCCTGATGTTGGGCATGATGAGCACCTGGTAAAGGTCAGTTCATGCTAGCTATAAAGTTGGAACTGAATCTATTCAGCAAAGCCACTGAAAGTCACTGGAAATGTTGCACAATGTACAGTGGTGCCTCACATAAAGAGCCTAATTCGTTCTGGAGGCCTGCTCTTTAAGTGAAACGCTCTTTAAGTGAAGCGGATTTTCCCATAGGAAACAATGGAAACGCAGACGAATGGTTCCACAACCCCCAAAATATTCATATAAAAATATTAACTGGATGTAAACATGATGACAAAACACTGGAATTGAATTCAAAACATGCATTCAATGTGCAGGATCCTATGAAATCTACTTAGGCTGCAATCCTAAAGACACTTTCCTGGAGTAACACAATGGGGCTTACTTCTGGGTAGACATGGTTAGGAGGCTGCAATCAAAGACACTTTCCTGGGAGGCTTACCTGGGCTGCTGCTGGAGTTTCAAGGTGACTGGTGGGGGCAAGTGGGTGCAGTTAGGGGCAGCTTCCTCTGGCACCCCCAGGCAACTGCCCCCAAGTTGGGGGCAGTTAGAGGCAGCAATGCTGGCCGACAGCCATTTAAACAGCCTCTGTGCAGAGTGTCAGGGCTGCATAGCACGCGTGCCCATAGTGTGCTTGCTTTTTAAGTGAAGCAGAACTTTTTGTGTGAAGCAAGATTCCTTGGAAATTTATACTTGTTATGCGAAATGCTTGTTATGTGAGGCGCTTGTTATGAGAGGTACCACTGTATTTTGATATGCAAACTTTGAAGAGGACGAAGATCTCAATACAGAGATCAAATCTGCGGGTGACACCAAGCTGGGAGGAGTAGCAAACACATCAGAAGACAGGAGAAACCTCCAGGAGGATCTGGATAAACTGGAATCCTGGGCTGGAACAAACAGAATGAACTTCAACAGGGAGAAGTGGAAGGTTCTGCACTTAGGCAATAAAAACCAAAAACACAGGTATAAAATGGGGGATACTTGGCTTGGCAGCACAACATGTGAGCGGTATCTTGGAGTCGCCACTGTGGATCACAAGCTGAACATGAGTCAGCAGGTGATGTGTCTGCAAAGAAGGCAAATGCCATTTGAGGCTGCATTAAGAGGACTGGAGCTTCCAAGTCACCAGAAGTTCTAGTTCCTCTTTATTCTGCATTGGTGAGACCTCACCTTGAGTACTGTGTTCAGTTCTGGGCACCTCACTTGAAGAAAGATGCAGCCAAACTGGAGCAAGTCCAGAGGGAGCGACAAGAAGGATCAGTGGGATGGAAGGGAAGCCCTACAAGGAAAGGTTGGGGGAACTTGGGATGTTCAGCCTGGAGAAGAGGAGGCTGAGAGGAGACATGATTGCCCTCTTCAGATACCTGAAGGGCTGTCATAGGGAGGAAGGGGCTCATTTGTTCATAGCTGCTTCTGAAAGCAGAACTAGAAGCGATGGGGACAAACTGCAAGAGAGGAGATTCCGGTTGGATATCTGGAAAAAATTCTTGATGGTGAGGGTGGTTCGGCTGTGGAAGAGATTGCCAAGGGAGGTGGTGGACTCTCCCTCACTGGGGATCTTCAAGCAGAGGCTTGATGAGCACCTGTCGGGGATGTTCTAGGGGGATTTCCTGCTCCAGGCAGGGTGCTGGACTAGATGACCTACTAGGTCCCTTCCAACTCTAGGATTCTATGATTCAGAGTAAGTGAGGTTATTCGTGGGAAGAAACCCATGAGTGTTTCTTAAGAGCGCTCTGCGGCTTGTGCACTTATAGAAACCTTGGACGGGGGCAGGAAGGAGGGACTGCTTGTCGGGGTGAGGAACACACAGATATGTTCCCACAACTGCCTGCTGGAAGGCATTATCTATTCATGCATAATGCTCCTTAATCACCATGGGTTACAGGATGAAGTGCGCAAATTTAGCAAGCTTTAGCAAAATCACTACATGATTTCCCAACATGGTGTTTATATTTGGTTTTATGTTTAAACCAATCCATGCAGACTCAGGTGCGGTTCTGGCCAGTGGATGCAGAATTGGGACCCTTGGAGACAGTGGAGGAGAATGAGGGATGGCCACAAGAAAGAAGATCAGCATCTTAGTCCTATTGTCCATGAATGCTCCCACATGTTTATTCCAGAGGAGGTGACTTCTGGGTGCTTACAGGGTCACAGAACCTCATGCAAAATCCATACGTGCCCTTGGGTTGGTGCAAGTCACTTGTGCCACGTGTCACTTGTCACATGAACAAGTCACTTGTGCCAGCCAGGAACTCTCAGAAATGTGCCATAAGGAACATTCACACCGATTTGTGAGTCAGCACAAGGATGCATCCTACACCGATGCAAACTCCTGACTGGTTAAGTGCGCACTGGCCTTTCGGGGTGAGCTCAGGGGTGTGTGGTGGGGAAGGAAAGCCATTCAGGGTTCGTGGGGGAATGCAAACAAAGGTTGCAATCCTAACAACAGTTCCCTGGGAGAAAACCCTATTAAAATAAATGTTACTAACTTCTGAGTAGACACAAATAGGATTGCACTGATAGAAATTGGATCACATCTCTTCTGCAGAATCTAGAGGTGAGCAGGATTTTCAAGGTGGCAACTTGGGAGGAAGAAGAGATGAGGAAGAGGACAGTTCCTCCTCTTGTGGTGCTCAGTTGGTGACCATATGGCCATATTTTTCCATATTTGTCCTCAATTTTAGCCTCCTATCCGGGTGTCCTCCAGAAGGGCTTCATTGTCCTCCATGTTGGCTCTTTGCAATGGTGTTCATTACCCATCATGTCATATGTCGTTGGATTCGTATTGAAGAGCAGAATCCATTGCAAGAATTGGTTTTGAAATATCTCCTTCCTATCAAGAGTTATGGCAAATAACTAAAAATTCAAAATTGCATTGAGCTCTATGGGAAAGTGGAAGTGCCCAATATCGCAGCTTTACACATGTGTAGGCAAACCAAAGTGCCATGGTCCGCCAGAAAGGCCAGGCTGATAGGAATCCAAGACCTTGTCCTCCTTTTGAGGTTTGGGCTTCTGGTCACATACACCCCTGAATCATCCTCGCTATCTGGAAGAGGGTCCTGCAAGTCGGCAGCTGATATTAAGGAAGTCAGAGGAGGAAATAATAATTGGGTCTCTCAGACCACAATGCACATGGAAGTAGGAGGACTCAGTGGTGCTACTGTGAGCTGTGAAGCAAGGGAACACAACAGCCAGCCTGAACCAGGTTTCAAGCAGAGGCTCGACGAGCACCTGTTGGGGATGCTCTGTGGGGATTTCCTGCTACAGGCAGGGGGTTGGACTAGATGACCTACTAGGTCCCTTCCAACTCTAGGATTCTATGAAATTGTGCAACAACCAAAGCATTGTGTTCAAATTTCTCCATTAGAATACTGTCTTCTCTTGCTTCTGCTTTCCACTCAGAGACAGACCCTACAATCCAGAGTAACTACAGGAGCAAGTAAGAGACATTATGTGCACCCATAGTTACTGCACCACCTAGTGAAAACCCATGGTAAACTCATATTGCAATCCAAAGTAAATTGTTCTTACACCGGAACAAGGACTCCCCATAGTTACTCTGGGTTGTGCCCTTATTATCCTTCATTTGAAGATCTCATTCACTCCATCCCATCCCATCTCATTTCAATGGTTTAAAACCAATGCATAACAACAGAACAAATTATCCAACAAATTATCTTGATTACATAGAAAAGATGTCTTAAAATGCTAGCGTTGGCGTTTTTACTCAGAAATCCCAATAGGACTCACTGCCAGGTATATTTGCAAAGAACGGCAGATTCAGATTGCAATCCTAATTCCTGGTTAGGCTGGCACAAGTCCTGTGCTAGACTGAGGACAGATCAAGTGCCATAAGACACTTCTGCGCCAGTGCATAGGCATGTGCCAGCCGCCTCTCACCCCACATCAGTGGGACATGAGCTGCATAGTGTCTTTATGACAGCAGTTGGGAAAGACAGTTGCCTGAGACTAACAAATTATTGTTGTTAAGTTGTGTCTAACTCTCGTGACCACATCGGGAAGCAAACCAGGCCCCACTATGGGGCAGCAAACCAGACCCCACCATCTCCCACTAACTTCTGAGGTCTGTCAAAATCCATGATCATTACTTCAGTAACACCATCTAACAACCATCATCCTTGCATCCTTCCTTATTCTCCAGCTCTCACTACCATAGCTTACTACTGGGAAAACCATCCCACTACATGAACCTTTGTTGGCAATGTGATGCCTTGACTTTTAATTGTCCCTACAATCCAGAGGACTACAGGAGCACATAGGAGGCACTTAGGGCAAAATCCATAGCAGTTACGGGTCACCCTCTAGTGTTATCTTATGGAAAGTCATCTTAACTGCTCCAGAGCAAGGGGCTTAATTTCACTTTAAGATATAGGCCTATCCCTACAATCCAGAGTAACTACAGGAGCATGTAAGAGACATTACATGTACCCACAGTTCCTTCACCACCTACTGAAAACCTATGGGAAATTCATACTGCAATCCAGAGCACATTGTTCTTACACCGGAACAAGGACTCCCCATATTTCCTCTGGGTTGTGCCCTATGTCTGGATTGATCTATGCATTTTCCATAGGTTTCCCATTGGTGGCAACATAACTGCATTGGTGTAAATCAGCGTTTCTCAAAGTGGGGGTCGGGACCCCTTTGGGGGTCGCCTAGAGGTTTCCTGGTGGTTGCCTAAAGACTCCTGGTGCAGGGGGCCAAGTCAGGCTTGCCAGACCTCTGGCTGTAGCTGCGCATGCACTGGGGCTGACAGCCTCAGGGCCCAATCCTATGCATGCCTACTCTGAAATAAATCCCATTATAGTAAATAATGCATGCCTACTCTGAAATAAATCCCATTATAATCCCAAAATGGCTAGCACATGGGCCTTTACTCCCATGTAAATGTGGATAGGATTGCAGCCTCAGGGCCCAATCCTATGCATGCCTACTCCATTGTGTTCAGTGTGTGCCTAGAACACACATTTCATTTGTAACAATGAAAATACATCCTGCATGTCGGATATTTACATTACGATTCATAAAAGTAGCAAAATTACAGTTATAAAGTAGCAACAAAATAATTTTATGGTTGGGGTCCCCACAACATGAGGAACTTATAAAGGGGTCATGACGTTAGGAAGATTGAGAACCACTGGTGTAAATGGTCCCGTAGTTACTCTGGATTGCCTAGGCTTGCCATAGCTTTCCTCCCCAGAAATTCCATGGCTGGAATCACCATCTTCAGTGACCTTAGAGCCTCCCCAAATAAACTCTGTCACAACTTAAATTTCCTCCACTTCTGTTTGCCGTGAAATGATGGGCCAGATGCCATTATCTCAGTTATTTTTTACTTTTGCACTATCCTCATCACCCTCATCACCCTCATCATCCTCATCACCTTCGTTCCTCCTCACTTTCTTCCATTAACATATCAACAAATGCCTCTAGGCAAATTTCTCACTGTGCCGCCTTTAATAAATGATCCCATTTATTTAAAAAAAAAGTTTCAAAGGCAGCACATGAACACTCCTGTGAAATACAGAGTGCAATCCTAACCCACACTGCCACAACTCATTGTGTCACAACTCATTGCACAACATCCCATTACTGTGGTTATGTAGATTGGCAAGTGCGGGCCTAACCTTTTCCCAAGAGTGGTGCAAAAGTGCCTTACAGCACTTTTCTGACACCCCCAGTCCCAGGGTGACCAGATGCCTGAACCTCAAAAAGAGGACAAGGTTTTGGATTCCTCTCAGCCTGGCCTTTCTGGTGGACAAAGGGCATGTTTGCCTACTCACGAGTAAAGCTGCGATATTGGGTACTTTAACTTTCCCATAGAGCTCAATGCATATTTTTGATTTTTAGTTTTTTGGCCATAACATTTGATAGGAAGGAGATACAAATTTAATACAAATCCTGTGACATGATGGGGCACTGCACACCATTGCAAAGTTCCAAAATGAAGGACAATGAAGACTTTTTGGAGGACACCTGAACAGGAGACTAAAATAGAGGACAAATCTGGAAAAATCCGGTCATATGGTCACCCCGCCCAGTCCGGCACAAGACTTATGATGGGGGCTTAGACTGGCCTAACTGAAGCTTAGGATTGCAATATAGTCAGGAGTGGGCACCAAGTGCCCCAAGAACCGGCTTGCTGGAAGTCAGGGGGCAGAGCCTGGGTCAAGGGGCGGAGTTGGGGTCAGGGGGTGGGGGCGGGGTGGGGCTAGGGGCAGACCCCAACCCCGGCGCACTGCACATGTGCCAACCCCCGGCGCATGCACAGTGCGCTCCTCCAGCAAGGCCGGCGCTTGCGTAGTGTGTCTCCTCCTGCTGGAGGAGACGCACATTGCGCATGCCGGAGCTGTTTAAAAAGATCGCGGCCCAGCCTGAACCGGTCCACCCTCTTTTTTACTTTCCCTGCCACTGGCGGTTCGCCAGCATCAGGGAAAAGGGAAGATGCGGATCGGCCGAGTAGGCCCGAACCTGCATCTTCCCACCTCTGAATATAGTTGTTTGGTCGTCCGTCTCAGAGTGGCATGGCCCATATGTCAATAATAGAAAGTTGCTTAGGATTGTGCTTTGAGGGTGAAATCCTAACCAGTTTTCCAGCTTTGGGTAAAGACTATGCAATTCAGCAATAAAGGAACAAACATCAGCTTATTTTGAGGAGGCTTCTATGACTGCCCTCCAACTACAGGATTCAGCCAACGCCCCACAGCTATGTCAGCGCTAGGATTGTGTCCTCAGTCACTTAGAAAGAGCCTACATGCACTTGGGTGTCTGGATATAGCTGTAATCCTAATCCCCAGTTAGGATGGGGTAAGTCCCGTCACAAGTCCTGACCCAGCCTGGTGGTGTCACATAGGTGCCATAAGGTATTTCTGTGCCACTCATGGTGTCGGGGGAATTAGCCAGTGCACCAACACGTGCAGCCCTCCCCACACCATTACGGGATCAGAGAGGCAGGTGAGTTATTCCTACCTAAATTGGTTAGGATTGCATTCTTGATTTAGTTAGCAGATAATTTTGTATGGGAAAGGTCCTTACTGAGCGACTTTTGATTAAGATACAAGAAAGATTGAGGGTTTTTTTTCCTCCCTGGCCCATTCTTCATACAGATCAGCTGCAGAGAGAAAGCAAGGATCGTTTTTTTAAAAACCCAAAAGGAGATTTGGGGGCTCATCCCTTTTGTAGATGGCATTTTAGCAGATGAAAGCTGGCAAAAGCTGCCAACGCTGGAAGATGCAATGGAAACGAAAATATGGGATGGGAACTGTGACTCCCCCTATCCTGGTGCCTGCAGAGATCATAATAATACAACGATCTCTGTCCACTGACCCAGATCCAGCAAACTATAGACATTCTCCTGAATTGGCGGAGATAGCGCAAATGGCTTTCAAGGTTCATTAGGTTTCTGACAGCCAAACTGTGGGGCTGGTCGTGGGACTTCTCCCCCTTTTTGCTTGTTTATTTATTCCTTCTCTTGGCAGGGAAGCAGGTGGGCTTGCTTAACTCCTTCCTGGTGGGCCGTGCAAATCTTGCCTGCCGCAGAAATAGGGTCGATAATCCTCTCTAGTGTGCAAGGAGTGGGTAGGTTGGGGGGGTTGCATCAATTTGAACAGTGTTTCCACCCTCCAGTTTTTTTTTCTCTTGACTTTTCCAGCGGAAAAATAATAATACAGGGATAATAATACAGGAAAAATTCTCACACACCCCAAATGCTGCATGTGAACATCTGTCTGAGCTGGGGAGCTATTTGTTATTCTAACATAATTTATTTTTTTAATTAAGGTAGAGTTTAAAAGGAAAGTTCCATTGATATCTTCACTGGTTTATTAGTCAGAATGATCTCCACCCCGCCCCCCCCCCCCCCGGATTATGGATTGACGCTATTAATAAATCTGGTTAAGCAAAGTGGTTGAGATGAATGATTCAAAGCGGCAGAAGGAGTGAGCTCTTTTGGTGTGATGGAGGTGGTTTTGTGGTTTTCTGTATTTGTGTGTGTGTTTACGTGTGTGTGCATGCCGCATGCAGCGTATGCAGCGCCGAGCACGATACCATAGTCTCTCAAGACTTATGGATGCCTGCTGCATGCAGTTGAGCATGAAGCTTTCTATTTCATTTCAATTTAAGCTTCGTTCCATGTTTATGATTTGTCCCTATGACACATGAGGATCACCCCAGAAAGCATGAAGGACTAGCACAAGGTGACGCAGGAAGTGGCAGTGTTTGATGATCCCTTTAAGGCGGCAGGAGATCTTGACCAGAGTCTCGGTTTATCAATAGGGCTATACTCCCACCCCTATGGATATGGTATGGCAGGCATAACATATAGCAGTACCTGTATCTGGTATCAGCAGATTCAAGATGATTCAGTTATCCAGTGTAATAGGTAGTACATGTGGATTGAGTTATCCATGGACTAGAGCAGTTGTACTCAAATTGAGGGCAACCAGCCTGCATCCTAGAGGGCAACTAACAGGTAACCAAATGGCCTGTATGGTAGAGGGCAACTAACAGGTAACCAAACAGCCCACATCCTAGAGGGCAACTAACAGGTAACCAAATGGCCTGTACGGTAGAGGGCAACTAACAGGTAATCAAAGAGCCTGCATGCTAGAGGGTGACTAACAGGTAACCAACCAGCCTGCATCCTAGAGGGCAACTAACAGGTAACCAAATGGCCTGTATGGTAGAGGGTGACTAACAGGTAACCAAACAGCCTGCATGCTAGAGGGTGACTAACTGGTAACCAAACAGCCTGCATCCTAGAGGGCGACTAACAGGTAACCAAACAGCCTGCATGCTAGAGGGCGACTAACAGGTAACCAAACAGCCTGCATCCTAGAGGGTGACTAACAGGTAACCAAACTGCCTGCATCCTAGAGGGTGACTAACAGGTAACCAACCAGCCTGCATCCTAGAGGGCAACTAACAGGTAACCAAACGGCCTGTATGGTAGAGGGTGACTAACAGGTAACCAAACAGCCTGCATGCTAGAGGGTGACTAACAGGTAACCAACCAGCCTGCATCCTAGAGGGCAACTAACAGGTAACCAAACGGCCTGTATGGTAGAGGGTGACTAACAGGTAACCAAACGGCCTGTATGGTAGAGGGTGACTAACAGGTAACCAAACAGCCTGCATGCTAGAGGGCAACTGACAATTAACAGGAATTTCATGCACAAACCTGCATGTTCAGTTCAGCAAGACACACTGCAAGCAACTCTACAAAAAAGAAAGCTACATGAATGGGCATGTTGGCAAAAATGAAGAGTCTGCTCTATGAAGAGTCACCTGTTTCTATGTTTTCCATATCTGCAGGACATTCACACTGGATTTGGGGGCAGACCTATATTTGGAAGACCAGCTGTAGGTCTCTCAGACACAGACACAGACACACGCCCCCCCCCCCCAACCCCCTGCAGTAAGCCTTTTAAATCCTGCCACAGATTTTCCTGCCAAACTCCACAAATGCCACCTCATTTTATTTCTTTTATTCCTGGGTTTCCAGCATTAGCATTGCTCTACTACTGGATTACAATTAGGCCTTTAAATGATGCCTCTGCAGTGGCTTGAAGTAGATTAATGGGGACCAAGCAGGCAGCGTCTTCTAAGCCTCCGATTTTGCAGCAGGTTTCCCGAGATATGTGCTCAGCTTTCCAAAATCAATAGTGTGCTTAAAGCGTCCTCCGGCTTTCTGGCAGCGGGATGGGTTTCCCCGTAGACTCCTTGGTCTACCTGTGGCACATCTGTCTGTTGCACATGTTATGCAAGGGACTTTCACAGTCACGGCCCCAAGCGTTTTCGACCTGAACGGGCTCCACAAATAGCAACGGCGCACACACCCTAGTCAGAGAGGCATGACGTCGTTCTCCAAAAGGGAGCCTTAAAACAGAGTGGCCTGAAGGTCCTTCTTTGTAGAGTCATTACCTTACAGGTTTCTCACTGTCCCCTTGCACACCCAATGGCATTTGGGTGAAATTTTCTGTGAAAGGGATGGTTAAACATGGATTTTAAGAGAGCTTTGTCAAATACAGTGGTGCCTCTCATAACAAGCGCTTCACATAACAAGCATTTCACATAACAAGTCTAAATTTCCATGAAATCTTGCTTCACATAACAAGTTCCGCTTCACTTAACAAGCAAGCGTGTTATGGGCACACGTGCTATGCAGCCCTGACGCTCTGCAAGAAGGCTCTTTAAAGGGCTGCCGGCCAACTTGGGGGCAGTTGCCTGGGGGATGCCAAAGGAGGGTGCTAACTGCCCCCAAGTGCCCCCACTGGCCACCTTGAACCTCCAGCAGCAGCCCAAGTAAGCCCCCCAGGAAAGTGTCTTTGATTGTAGCCTCCTAAATATGTCTACCCAAAGGTAAGCCCCATTGTGTTAAATGGTGCTTACTCCCAGGAAAGTCTTTAGGATTGCAGCCTAAGTAGACTTCATAGGATCATGCACATTGAATGCATGTTTTGAATTCAATTCCAGTGTTTTGTCATCATTTTTACATCCAGTTAATATTTTTAAATGAATATTTTGGGGGTTGTGGAACCAATCGTCTGAGTTTCCATTATTTCCTATGGGAAAATCCGCTTCACTTAAAAGAGAGTTTCACTGAAAGAGCAGGCCTCCAGAATGAATTAAGCTCTTTATGTGAGGCACCACTGTACTTTTTCTTTTATAAGCCAATAGTGTTCTGCAAATTGTGGGTTGTGACCCCAATGGGGTCTTAAAGCCTCGATGCGGGGACAGCTTGATCCCACAGGGAAACAGAGAAAGGAGAATTATATCGAGATGTAGGGTTATATCAGGATCTCAGATTTGATAAGGCAAGGCTATAATTCAATTAGTTCAAAGCTCTTACAGGGCTCAAAGTTTGCCCCTACCCCAAATGAGGTTTCATGACCCATCATTTGCTTGCATACTCACACCTCTCCAGGAATCTATTGCTTGCTTGCAAACATACAAGGTATACTTGCAACTCACCTGTAGTTACAGCTACTGTAGTTACAAAAAGCTCTGCAGGCCTCTTCAGACTTGAATTTCCATGTTGTCTTGCGCCCAACTTCACCTTGCATTTAGGATACAGGTGGTGCAAACTGCCAATGATCCAGAAGGGGTAGACAAATATTTTGGCATGAGGACCACATCATAAGAACCTAAGAAGAGCCTCCGCTGGATCAGGCCAAAAGACCATCTAGTACAGGTTCCTGGAGCTCACAGCCTCCCACTAGATGCCTCAAAGAGTACCTTGGCATCCGTCAGTCTTGAAAGACGATGGTATCATGCTTGACGCTGTATGCAAAGCACGAAGGCCTGGGTAGATTGATATGGAGGATAGGCTGTTACCCAAGCAGCAAATCCCCCCTCTCCACACCACTGAAATAGTCCAATGGAATGGCAGAGCCAATACGAAAGGTTCCAACTGCATCGCAGAGCTGGGCAAAGGAGAGGAGCTCACCCTGTCTCGTGGGGACCCGGGTCTCGAACCCTGGCCAGCTGGTTAACAGGCACAGTGTCTTAACCACTGATCTTGTCCAACCCCCTGCCATTAGTAGGAAATCCTCCTAGAGCATCTCCAACAGGTCCTTGCCATGAAGATCTCCAGTGAGGGAGAGTCCACCACCTCCCTTGGCAATTTCCCTTGGCAATCCCTTGGTGTAAATGAATATATTTAAATGGAAGGCATATGAATCTATACATTGTATATACACAATGCATATGAGATGGCATGTATACGAGGCAGAAATTATATGAATAAATTACTTTTTATGTTTCAGATGAGATGTTTTAATGCTTCTTGAACAACCTATGACCTGGGGGGTGCAATCCTGAGCATGTCGACTCAGAAGTAAAACCAATTCTGTTCAATGGGACTTACTCTCAGGAAAGTTTTTATTTATTCATTCATAAAGAAAGTGTGTTTAGGATTGCAGTCAAAGGCTGCAATCCTAAAGACACTTTCCTGGGAGTAAGACCTATTGAAAATAGTGGGCCTTACTTGTGAGTAGACATGGTTAGGATTGTTCTCAAAGTCTATCAGTGGCTATGAATCACAGTGACTGGATTGATTTCTGGAAGTTCATAACAGGTTACAAACCATGACATGCTGGGTTTGTGCAATCTAATTTTAAAACGTATGTATGTATGTATATGTATGTATGTATGTATGTATGTTTGTTTGTTTGTTTGTTTGTTTGTTTAACCTGCCTTTCTCCGCAGGCAAACCCAAAGTGGCTCACAGCGTAACAACTATATAATAAATATATGGTATATGAAAGTATAATCCATATATACCGTAATAAAAATATTTAAGAAAATTTAATAACATTAAAAATATATTAACAAAACATTCCATCATATTGGAGTAACCCTGGAGTAACCCTCCCCCCACATAATGTTGTCTCAGAAATGGCAACAGGATGTCAGTGTGCGTTACCTGCAGGATCTAGTGCGCCACTGTGAGACACAGTGCGCAAACCTGACCACTTTATGCAAGCACAACTCAATCCTCACCTCAATCCCCAGTTCAGATAATGGGATGGGGTGGTTGGCACATGTCTGTACACTGGTTTAACCCCTGCAGGAGTGGAGCAGAGTGACTTATGGCACTATTACGGGACTTGAATTGGTTTAATTGGGGATTCGGATTGCAACTACGGGAAGTGGGGCAGGAAAAGCGGGGTCTTTTCTGACCTAACAGGGTTCTTGTAAATGGGATTTACTGCAACAAGGAAACTTTTTATTCTTCTGCAGTTTTCAGCTCTCTTCTCCATTTTCCAATGTTGGACACTCCGAAGTGCACCCCTTTAGCTTTGCGGCTGCCACCCCCCCCCCACCTCAATCACTCTCCCACCAGCCTTATGGGTCACAGCAGCATCCAAATACTGGCCAACCATATTGCGGCAGTTTCCGGCAGACACATTGCCTGGCACCCACATCGCCCAGCCAGATGGGAAAGCATCCACAAACGCATCCTCCATTTTTGTCGGTGAGACATTTCCTCTGGGCGCATACCGGCTCCACCACAGTCCTACTGCCAAATGCAGCTGCTTGGTGCTGCCTGAGCAGGATTAATTTGGATTACTCTGGGTTCTCTCCACAACAGCTTTCCATCTGCTATATTATTTCCACATTTAATTATTTATCGTGGTCTGTGTGGGCGGCAGTACAGAGGCAATTATCGCTCAATTGAGCTACTTGACTCCAGAACTGCCACAATTAAAAAGGGGTGGTGGGGGGAAGGAATCACCTCATCCAACCCCTGCCTTATGATCGGAGAAACTTCACTGGCTTGAACATGTGGGGAAGGAGTGGAGTTTGAATTCAAGTTGTATTTGGAAATCCATCTTGAGCATGGCCAAGATGGGAAGCCACGTGTCAACTGCTGGCCCCCACATTCAGATAGTATTCACCTAAATATGGTATATGGTGAACTAGCAAAAAGTGTACCTGTGTTGCGGGAGTAAAATTTCCCCGTACACCATCCCCCATAGTGCATCAACCCCCCCCCCCATGGCGCATCAGCACATCAGTCCCCCAAGGCGCATCAGTCCCCCAGGGTGAATCAGTCCCCTAGCGCACATCAACCCCTCATGCGCAACATCCCCCATTCGCATAAGCCCCCATGTGCATAAGTCCCATATGCACCCCTCAATCACAGAAGAAACATCCACCCCAAATTTCATGCTTCAGCGGTTTTGGCAGGGCGTTGATGAGTCAGTCAGTCAGTGAGCGAATCAGTGAGTGACATCCCTCAGACCCAGCATTCTTCAATGCAAAGTACAGGGAGGAAAATGCGTTGCGCCCCATTTCACTGCCTTCCGGTTGGAATTTCCAAAAACTGGTTCTTAGTGCACCCCTCCATCACGGAAGGAACACCCTCCCCAAATTTCACTCTTCTAGGCCCAGTGGTTTTGGCAGGGTGTTGATGAGTCAGTGAGTGTGTGTATCAGTGACTATATCTATAGATAGATAGATAGATAGATAGATAGATAGATAGATAGATAGATAGATAGATAGATAGATAGATAGATAGATAGATAGATAGATATGTTATTTCAGCAGACCTCAACCCCCTGGTCCATGGCCCACGGCAATCCACACTGGGACCAATGTCCAGGACTGGAGGCCTGAGCTTGACCTCCAGTCCATGGCCTTGGAATGAACTGGGCATGTGTGGCCCACCCTCTGGACTGCGCATGCCAGCTAATGCTGGATTCAGAGCAAACTGGGCATGCATGGCCCAATTGCTGGACTCTATATGTCCAGCTTGCTCAGCCCGAAGCAAACTGGGCATGCCCAGTCGAGCAGCTGAGCTGTGCATTTGCACTTTGGACTGGACTAGCTTGAAGTGCCCTTGCGCGGCCTGGACATTACATGGGAAATTTTTCTCGGGCTGTGGTCCGCAAAAGGTTGAGGATCATTGTGGGATATGGCGATGTTCATTCATTCATTGCTCTGACGATCCCGAAAGGAAGAGGGGAATGGAGCAGTGTGGAAGATAGTAATATGTGTACAGGTCCAAGTTGACCCACTCAGGTGGTGGAAGTTTACTCCCAGGCAAGGGAACCTGGAACTCTGCATGGGATGTAGCGCACACTTCAGTGAAACAGCTGCATCGGCAGAGGGTGCAAGTGTGTGTAAGAACTGAGCAGCCCTATTTGTAGCACCATTTCGTTTTGCACACCTGTTGGACTTTACTTAATGTGCCATTGCTTCAGTCATTTTGGGGGAGTAAACCCCAATTTTGTTTCGATCAAGCAAGCAACATTTCTCAAGGGGGGAGTTAGGCTGCAATCCTAAAGACACTTTCCTGGGAGTAAGACCCATTGAACACAATGAGGCTTACTTTTGAGTAGACATGGTTAGGCTTGTGCTCTTACTCTACTGCAATGTCTTCTTGATGCTGGGCAAGCAAGGCTAGAACAAGCTAGCAAGATGTCTATCTGTATCCGTTGTTGGGAAGTGGCCATGAAGGAGAACACTTGGCCATCTGGTCCTGCTTATGGGCATCCCAGAGACATCTGGTGGGCCATAGTGGGTAACTGGATGTTGGAATGGACGGCCTGATCCAGCAGGTTTCTCCTTCTGTTGCTGGGACATTGATGTCCAAAGCCAGTGAGCTGTAAGAATCCGTTCTGCTGAATGGCATATCAATCAATTCCATAGGGTTGCTCGAACTCTCTGACACAAAATCAGACCCTCGGTCCCATTTGCCAGAATGTGAATACCATCCCCCCCCAATTGGGATTGTCCCTATTTTGTGGGGCATATGGCAACCCTATCCATAGCTCATGTCAATGATTGCCCTCTCCCCCATCTTTCAGGTCCACTAGCAGCTATTTGCATCAGATTTGCCACTTTCCATTAAAAATCTTTTATTACCCCCGTAGGCAAAAAGGTAGCTTCCACTATCCTATCCCATCCTTCAACTCGCTGGTAGAAACGTCTGCATAATTTTTCCGCTCGGATGAATTCAGTTGTGCCGTTCGGTTGACTTTGGTGCCTGCTGCATGAGCTCACCGACCCCAAAGGCAGGTTTATCAAAGTCAACCTGTTGTTGGCAAACGGGCTACATCTGTAGTAGTAGTGGGTTGGAGGAGGCATATACAGTGATGCCTCACATAAAGAGCTTGATTCGTTCCGGAGGCTTGCTCTTTAAGTGAAGCGGATTTTCCCATAGCAAATAATGGAAAGTCAGACAATTGGTTCCACAACCTAAAAAATATTCATATAAAAATATTATTAGTAGGCACCCGTCAGTCTTGAGCAACTATGGTATCGTGCTCGCTGCATACGCTGCATGCGAAGCACGAAAGCCTGGGGTGGATTGTTATGGAGGATAGGCTGTTACCCAAGCAGCAGATCCCCCCTCTCCACGCCACTGAATTAGTCCAATGGAAAGGCAGAGCCAATACGATTGGATCCAGCTGGCGCCGCAGAGCTGGGCTAAGGACAGGAGCTCACCCTGTCTTGTGGGGCCGACCCAGGTCTTGAACCCTGGCCTGCTGGTTAACAGGCACAGCATCTTAACCACTTGCGCCACCCACAGCCTTAACTGGATGTAAAAATGATGACAAAACACTGGAATTGAATTCAAAACAAGCATTCAATGTGCAGGATCCTATGAAGTCTACTTAGGCTGCAGTCCTAAAGGCACTTTCCTGAGAGTAAGCCCCACTGAACACAATGGGGCCAGTGGTGGGCTCCAGCAGGTTCGCACCAACTCTATAGAACCGGTTGTTAAAGAGAGATAGGACATATAAAGTTTTAAAATAGTCATTTAAAAAGGGCTGCCGGATGGGCATAGAACCGGTTATTAATTTCTCTGAATCCCGTCACTGAATGGGGCTTACTTCTGGGTAGACATGGTAAGGAGGCTGCAATCAAAAACATTTTCCTGGGATTAAGCCCCATTTAACACAATGGGGTTTACTTCTGAGTAGACATGGTTAGGAGGCTGCAATCAAAAACATTTTCCTGGGAGGCTTACCTGGGCTGCTGCGGGGGTTCAAGGTTGCTGGTGGGGTCACTTGGGGCAGTTAGGGGCAGCTGTCTCTGGCACCCCCAGGCAACTGCCCCCAAGTTGGGGACAGTTAGAGGCAGCAGTGCTGGCCAAGCAGCCCTTTTAAACAGCCTCCATGCAGAGCGTCAGGGCTGCATAGCACGTGTTCCCATAGCACGCTTGCTTGTTAAGTGAAGTGGAACTTGTTATGTGAAGCCAGATTCCTTGTTATGGAATTGCTAGTTATGTGAAACGCTTGTGATGTGAGGTGCTTGATATGAGAGGTACCGCTGTAAATGGAATAATTAAACAAGAACGTATAGGATCTTCAGTAATGGATTTACATTTCCTGCCAGGCATTGCACTGGTAGCATAAGTAGAGGAGGTTAAACACTAGAATGTCTCTGAAAGGGGGGAAGTCGCTTGCACAATACACCGAGGCTTGCTGCAAAACACTGGCTGTGATCCTATAACTTTCTTGGGAGTAAGCACCATCGACTATAATGGGAGTTACTTCTGAGTAGACAGAACTAGGATTGGGCTCTATGTGTTCTGCACCCCCTCTCGATACACTGAAGGTGTCCAAACTTTCAAGGCTCCTGGACCTTTAAGACGTATGTAGACGAGGGAATTTCAGCAGATGCAGCAGACCTTAAAACCAACTGGTTCCATCACCCATGAAGTGTCGCGGAATGAGATGCCACCAGATCCTGCTGGGCCTAGTAAGTATCCTCAGAGTAAGGAATCACTTCCAGTTTGTAAGTTAAAAAAATTGTCCTTTTTATGATGTGGCTGCAATCCCAAGCACACTTTCCTGGGAGTAAGCCCCATTGAAAACGTAACGTCTGAGTAGATATGGATAGGATTGCACATTACTGCCTTTCCTCCCACGCTCCCAAAAATCTGGGTAACCACCAGAGTTGGGCCCTGCCTCGCCCAACAACCGGTTCACTGGAAGTGGGGGCAGGGCGAGGGTCAGGGGGTGGGGTGAGGGTCAGGGGGTGGGGCGGGGTGCGTGTGGGTGGGGCAAAGGGTGGGGCAAGGGGGCCCCAACCCCGGCACACTGCACATGCGCCAACCCCCTGTGCATGTACAGTGCGTCTCCCAGCATGCGAACCGGCACGCTGGGTTTTCTGGCCCCCCCACTGCTACAGCTTCGGTAGCGGCGGGGTTTTGGGAACAACCGGTTCTGGCGATCCAGCCTGAACCGGTCTGGGCCCACCCAAAGTAACCACATGTCCTGTTTTTCCAGGACATATCTACTTTTTAGCTTGTCCTGCTTTTCCTGTGTGCAGGCAGCATGTAACCTTTAATAAATTATACGTAGTATAAATAATATGTGACAGTTTAACATTTAATAATAAGTAGTCTACTTTTTAAGGGCACAGTCCTAACAATTTTAGGCCAACCTAACACACTTGGTATATCTTTCTGTGGTGGTGTGGAGAGGTTGGCGCATGCCCATGTATTAGCATACCCCCGCCAGTGGTGGGCTTCATGGGGTTCTCACAGGTTCTATAGAACCCTTTGCTAATGAGCGCATCATTCTGAGAACTGTTACTAATGGGACATAGAGCCTGTTGTTAATTGAGGTTAGTAGGACATAGAACCTGTTGTGAATTTATTTGAATCCCAGAAGTGGGGCAGAAGTGATACTCCCAGGTCATTACAGGACTTATGCCAGACTAATTGGAAGTTTATGGCTTAGTTGGATTGGATGAGTTTATTAGTTAATTGGATTAGTTTATGCCAGACTAACTGGAGGTTAGGATTGCAGCCTCAATTAACCTCAAGAAAGCAACCACACCTGTGGTCTATCACAAAGTTTCTATGACACTTTAATGATGGCGGTGCCCTGCTACTGTGCACAAGGTGGCACTGGCCGGGCATAGGATTGGGCTGTTGTTTAACTATATCCTGCCTCTCCACCATGGAGCTCAGATATCTTGCATCCCCCAGTGGTTTCCTGACCAGATGTAGGCCTGTTTTGCTGCCCCTGCCGTGTTCAGGCCACATCCCTGGCTGTCAAGGGTCTGTGTCATGAAGCATGCACAGCATCCAGTGGGCTTGTATGTGGGGCTGCTTTCCCCTCCGCATTAAAAATGCATTCTACCAGCTCAGCTGGTCTTTGGTGCACGCCAGGCTGTGCATCCAGATGCCTGCATGTTTAGCGCTTTCACGCATGGATGGCTTGAAGAGCTGTGCGTTTCCTGATTCCAGCATGAGCAACAGTTGCCTCCTCTCCGGTTCAGTCCTTGGGCGACCAACTCCTCAAACGGACCTTGCTCCTGTGCCGTTCGCAGCAAAGCCGCTGGCAGAGCCATGATTCATAGGTCTGGATTTTAAGAGCCAGAACAGTGTCAAAAGGGAATGGGAATTTGGAGTGTTTGTTATTCTTTGATCGACCGTTTCTCACCTCCTCCCAGGTCTACATCACAAGGAAGAATTAAGTGGAGTTTTGTCTTTCAGATAAATCTTTATTTATAGTGTCAATAATTCAGTGATTATACCAGACAGCTACCTTCCCAAGCATGTGTTGCATAAAGCATCACAAAAAAGCACACACACATATACAGAGAGAGAGAGAGAGAGAGAGAGAGAGAGAGAGAGAGAGATCCACAACTACTCAGTGGCAAGCTAGAGGGGGGTGCAAAGCAATACACTTTGTAGGGAGCCCACATGGAAGTGGCCTGTCTTCCTCTACTTTAGTGCCAGACAAATGCCTCTATTTTGTTCGCCCATCTGGAATGGTTTGGAAGGGGAAGGGATAGGCGGCTTGCACACCATGGTGAGGCTCCCTGCAAGACTTGGGGCACAATCCAGAGTGACTACAGAGAGTCCTTGCTCTAGTATAAGAACAATTTACTCTGGATCGCAGTATGAATTTCCCGTAGGTTTTCGCTAGGTGGTGCAATAACTATGGGTGCACGTAATGTCTCTTATGTGCTCCCGTAGTTACTCTGGATTGTAGGGTTAGTACCTTGCCCCCATTAGCTATGCCACTGCACACACTTGAAAACTATTTCTGAAAAGGTGAAAGGGGAGGAGGAACAACTACAGGGAACATCCAGGAGTGGATTCTGTAAAGACTTGCAGTTCAAGCCTCTGTGTGTTTATTTGGAAGGACTTTTCACTGTTTTCAGTGGGACATACTCCCAGGTAATTATGTGTACAATTTTGGCCTTGGAGAATTATTATTGTTAGTATTATTGTTATGATGATGATGATGATGATGATGATGATGATGATGTACTATTTCACAGTTGCCAGGTATTTGACTGGAATCGGCTCTATTGTGATTCAGTTCCTATTAGGAATCACAAAGGTATCATCTCAATATGTGTGAATTATTATTATTATTATTATTATTATTATTATTATTATTATTATTATTATTATTATTATTATTATTATTATTATTATTCACACATATTGAGATGATACCTTTATAATAATAATAATAATAATAATAATAATAATAATAATAATAATAATAATAATAATAATAATAATAATAATAATTGACTTATACCCTGCCTTTCTTCCCAAAAGGGAACTCAAGGCGGCTTACAGCATTTAAAATATACAATAATAATAATAAATATTAGGATCCAATTCAAAGCTTCCCTGATGCCCAGGATAGGATTGCCATAATTCTCTTTCACAAAACTAGTATAGGACCTACTGTCAAACTTGCTAGTATCCCTGAAAACTGGGACTGTCCTGGTTTTCCTGGACATATGGCAACTCAGGAAGAATATATAACTATAATTTCCATTGCTGTATCCTATGTAGGGGGCAATGGTCAGGAAGAGGAATTCCCTTTCTCCCTGCTGAGTCTTATATCCCCAACGGATTTATTCAGATCTGTACATGCTGTTAAGTTGTGGACACAGAATAGTGTTGCCATATATCCTGAAAAGCAGGGAGTACCCTGACTTTTGGGGACTGTGTTCACATACTGGCAAATGGGACAGAGGGTGGTTTTCTGATTTTGTGAAAGTGAATTATGGTAAACCTATCACAGAATCAAGAAGCCATGTTGGTCTCCATGTTTTGGGAGGGTTTAGGATCTGCATGTTTTAGGATCTGCCACTGCCCTCTCCTGGGCCTGATCTTCTCCTGTTCCACCCACCCTCTGACCCATTCCATCCCTCCCCATCTTTCCCCCCCTCCCAAAAGCCTCCCTGCCACTCAGCAGGAAAATGTACTACTCCTCCTGGGCATCTGATCACCAACTGGCACTGATCACACTGTCCCTGCTGTGGGTCTCCATTGGTAGCAAAGTGCCTTATGGCACTTTTGGGATAGCGCCAGGAGGACTGAGCAGTACTACACTGGCTCATGAACAGGTTCTTGGAAAGCATGGAGGGGGCGCAGAGACACCCCAGAAAGTCAGAAGGCTCCAGAACTATTTCCTTTTTCTGAACATTGCATTTATTTCCAGTGCCGCCCTGTCCAGGGAGCAAAATCAGGAAGAGTTTTCCAAAGGCGACGGCATGAAACCTGGCAGCGTTTCAGTATGATTTCTTCCGAGGCAGTGAGTGAGCGAGGAGAACGCATGAATCTTGGGACTGAGAACGGGACGTGACACTTCTAGGTCACCGGCACTCAGCCAGGGAGTAACTGAAGCTTATCTAACAAATCAGCTGGGACGCTCTGGGACATTTTCCCCTTTGTCTTGGGTTTTTTCTTCCCCAGGGAAGGGCACTTACCAGCCTTCTGCAAAAAACACATTTTTTTCAAGATAATATGGAAATATGACAGTTGCAAAGAATTTCACCCCAGTCCAGTTTAAGGCCTGGCATATGCAAAAGCAGAGTGTTCTTCTTTGTCCAAACCAGTACAAGCCCAGTGAGTGGCTCTTCCTACCATTCTCAACCTGGGATAGGGTTGCCATGTGTCCCAGAAAACAGAGACAATCCTAATTTGGGGGGATAATGTTCACATACCAGCAAATGGGACACAGGATCCAGTCCCCATCTTGTGGAAGAGAATTATGGCAACCCTACCCTGGGAACATCTCTCCAGGGCTGTGGTTCTCAAACTTGTAGTACTGGAATCCACTTTTAAGAATGGAAATCTATTAGGAGCCATTTGAATGAATGGTATGATCGGAAATGAGAACCTTTCCACATTAAGCAGGACGAGTCCTAGGCTTTAATCCTATCCACACTTACCCAGGAGTTAGTCCCATTGACTATCAATGTTAAAAGCATATACATTCCTACATACATATACATACCCTGCAATCCAGAGTAACTACGGGAGCATGTTAGAGACATTACGTGTACTGGTAGTTACTGTACCACCTAGTGGAAAACTATGGGAAATTCAAATTGCAATCCAGAGCGAATTGTTCTTACATCGGAGCAAGGACTCCCCATAGTTACTCTGGATTGTGCCCATCAAAGCATATACATACATACATACATACATACATACATACATACATACATACATACATAACCCACTTATTGGATGGGTTAGGGATTGCAGCTCCGTCCAATAGCTTATGAGCCATCCAGAAGGTCTTAACCCACAGTTTGAGAAATATTGCCCTAGAGCCCCCATGATGTATACCAGTCCTTAATAATGATGTATTGAGATATGATGTATAATGGAGTCCCCCATGATGTATAATGGAGTCCTCAAGAGTAGTAGGGGTTGGAACCTTGGGGGGGGGGGGGTTATGACTTAATTTCATGTAGGGGGTCACAAAAAGAAGGATCTTATAATCTGGCACTGGATGTTACCATATTTAATCCAGCAGCAGGAGTCAGTGGACAGCCAGAGGACTCCTGTGTGATTGTGCCAGTGTGGAAGGGATGGAGAGGGGATCTGGTGCTGGGAAGAGCCTTCCTCTTCCTTCTCTCTCTCCCACATGAAGCCATCCACAATCTGTCCTGGAAGGACGTCTCATTGAACACTTCTACCTCTACTTTCTTCTGAAAAGGTAGATGGACTAAATGACCTCTGGGGGACTTTCAACTGTCATTCTCTGCCAACGCACACTCCCTTCCCAGAGAAGAGACAGGTAGATGCCTCCTTACAGCCAACAGCTGATGCCAGCCTTCCATCTCCTTCATGTTGACTCCAGTTGGAAGGTGATGATTGATGGGGCTATTAAGGACGCTGGACAGTGCGCGTAGCCAGGTAACATGAAAAAGGCAGCAATAAGTAAGTGCCGTGATGCCCTAGAAAATGATGACGCTGGATCTTTCTTTTGATTCGGCACATCACTCGCTTGACCCTCTGAACCTGCCTGGTTGCTTCTTTTACCCTCCTATTTTCATTAACTCCAGAGACTTCTTGAGACACAGAGATTTCTGTGTCTTATATGATTTGTAAGGTCTTAGGGTGCAATCCTAATCTAGCCCGGCACAACACATCGTTCTTCCCATTCCAGTGGTGATGTACAGAGACAAGCACATATCGGAGGGGGCCTAACCTCCCCCAGGAGTGCCGCAGTAGTACCTTATAGCACTTTTGTGACACCCCCAGGCTGGGGGGAGTAAGTCTTATGCCGGGATTTATTCCAGCCTAACTGGGGATTAGGATTACAGCTATATCCAGACACCCAAGTGCTAGAAGCCTCTTTCCAAGACTTATGCCAGGGCTCGGGCCAGACTAACAGCCAAATTCAGAGTAACTACGTGAGCACATAAGAGACATTACGTGCACCCGTAGTTACTGCACCACCTATATCCAGACACTATATAGGAAATTCATAGGCAATCCAGAGTGAATTGTTCTTACATCAGAGCAAGGACTCCCCATATTTACTCTGAATCTTGCCCTAACTGGGGTTAGGATTGCAGCTCAGATTAGGATAACAGGGTAACAATCCTGTATGATTATATCTGTTCCTTTTTGTCCTGCGAAAGGGAAAGGAAATACAGTGGTACCTCTCATAACAAGCGCTTCACATAACAAGCGTTTCACATACCCAGTATACATTTCCAAGAAATCCTGCTTCACATAACAAGTTGTGCTTCACTTAACAAGCAAGCATACTATGGACACGTGTGCTATGCAGCCCTGACATTCCATGCGGAGGCTCTTTAAAAGGCTGCTGGCCAACGCTGCTGCCTCTAACTGCCCCCAAGTACCCCCAATGACCACCTTGAACCTCCAGCAGCAGCCCAGGTAAGCCACCCAGGAAAGTGTCTTTGATTGCAGCCACTTAACCATGTCTACCCAGAAGTAAGCCCCATTGTGTTCAATGGGTCTTACTCCCAGGGAACTATCTTGGATTGCAGCCTCCTAACCATGTCTACTCAGAAGTAAGCCCCATTGTGTTCAATGGGTCTTACTCCCAGAGAAGTGTCTTTGGGATTGCAGCCTAAGTAGACTTCATAGGATCATGCACACTGAAAGCATGTTTTGAATTCAATTCCAGATTTTTGTCATCATTTTTACATCCAGTTCATATTTTTATATGAATATTTTGGGGGTTGTGGAACCAATCGTCTGAGTTTCCACTATTTCCTATTGGAAAATCCGCTTCACTGAAAGAGCGTTTCACTGAAAGAGCAGGCCTCCAGGACGAATTAAGCTCTTTATGCGAGGCACCACTGTATATGGTCCATTGGAGTCCTGTCCCCCTGGACGAGTCTCCCACGTGCACCTTTCTGAATTTTGAAATGTTGAGGCTAGATTTTCCAGCTAATAAATCCAGGTCTGACGGCTGCACGATTCAACGCTAGAACGCGTCTTGCCGGAAAGAGCGCATTCCGGAACAAGAAAATGTTAAGCACATTTCCATGTTCTTCTTCTGATCAGACACATTTGCAAGCGAGTCGTCCTTCTGTTTGCAACTCTCCCGATGAATTTTAAGTAGGAACGAGGGCTCTCTTTTTGCAACCGCGGGAAGAGTTTCTGCGCCGCGACGGTCTGTCTGTTCTCCCCAAACCGTCTTCTCCTGCTGGCTTCTGTGACAAAATGCTGGAAGCCGAAGGTGACAATGTCTAATTATCCAGTCATTACAGAAATCCAGCCCCACAAAGATTCTCCCAGTTTTGCTATTTGGGAAACAGATGAGTCTCTGCCGTCATCCTAATTGCGCCATATGCCGCAACGGTCCAAGGTGGGCTATGGAGTCCTGTTTGGTTTCTTTCCACCCAAATGCCCACTGCCAGGTGCATTCATGTATGGCAAAAGCTGCTTGCTGGATCCATCTTCACTGGCCTGTAATACTCGCAAGCTCTGCCCTGCTCATGAGTAATTAACATGGAGAACAGCTGTGAGGAGCATCTCCTTCTGTGTGCCTTTTCCAGGACTCCATTGAAGCTTTTCTGAACCAGGGACCTCCTGGCACCTGAGGATGTGTGTCAAGTCCTGCTCATGCGCCACCTCCACTCCTCTTCCAGGGTAGAGGTCGGTCCTCTTTGTTAACCTGCTGCCTGAGCTTCAGCCGGCCTCATGGATGGACCAGCTAGCCCTGCACTGTACTTTATTTTCCCTACAAATTTAGCAGGGAGATGTCCCTGCAAAGCTTTTAATTCCCTCCTTTTCGACTGTTACGTTCTTCCTCTTTTGCTTTTGTGGATGTTCAGTTCCATTCCTCCCCACTTGGTCCCAGTCCATCAGGGATCACATACTGGATTTAATGTCATCACATTATATATTTTAATTATGCACTGATGTAATTGAAATGGATTAGGGCAAAATCCAGAGTAACTACGGGGACTCCTTGCTCCGCTGTAAGAACAACATACTCTGGATTCCAGTATGAATTTCCCATAGGTTTTCACTTGGTGGTGCAGTAACTATGGGTGCACGTAAAGTCTCTTATGTGCTCCCATAGGTACTCTGGATTTGGTGATTAATGAATCAGTTTTAACCCTCTTACTACTCGCTTATTTTTTATCACCTATCACTCATTTGGTACATTCACCCCCAAATCCATAGTAATTACGGAAGCACGTAAGAGACTTTACGTGCACCCCTACTTACTGCACCACCTAGTGTAAACCTATGGGAAATTCATATTGGAATCCAGAGTAAGCTGTTCTTACACTGGAGCAAGGACTCCCCGTAGTTACTCTGGATTTTGCCCATAATGTAGTTTGGTACATAAATATTTGGTACATTTTGGTACATATAATTAATAACTGTTTGGTAAATATAATGAATAAATGTTGCATCAAGTTTGTCTGGGACCCTGTAGGAAGTTAGTGTTGTGTTTTTTAACAGAATTTATTATTATTATTATTATTATTATTATTATTATTATTATTATTATTATTTGATAAGAACTTATGTCTTTTTATTGCTAAGTAGACAGTTATAAATCCAAAAGCATGTTTTTTGTATTACCGATCACGTTCAGGGTCCAATGGACCATGTTCTATAGTATGTAAATTCCAAAACTGTAACTTCAAAAAAATTCAGGCTTTTGGATTTATAACTGTCTAAGTAGCAGTAAAAAAGTCACAAGTTCTTATCAAATAATAATAACAATAATAAATTCCATTCCAAAAACACAACACTAATTTCCTACAGGGTCCCATGGACCCAGAACATAGTCAGTGGGTTAATTATGTGCTGATATCAGAAAGGCAACTGTACCCATTGGGGGTGAATAAAATTCATTGGATATGGCTGATCCTAACCAATTAGGGATCACCCAAAGCAATGTATGTGCCCATCCTCCGCCACTGGGGGATGCTTAAACGAAACACCTGGTTCTTATAGATGAGGGCTAAGGGCAAAATCCAGAGTAACTACGGGAAGTCCTTGTTCTGTTGTAAGAACAACTTACTCTGGATTCCAATATGAATTTCCCATAGGTTTTCACTAGGTGGTGCAGTAACTTAAAGTCTCTTATGTCTCCCATAGTTGCTCTGGATTTGGGGAAAAATCTGGATTTCATGATTTTTGAAAATCTTTCTGTGCTCCTGTGCCTTGAGCCAGGATGGTGGAGACGTTTGGGAGCTGGACTGATCCAGGTTCAAATTCCTCCTTGACCATGAAGCTTCCTGGGAAACCTTCTGCCAGTCGGCCTCACCTACCTTGCAGGGTTGTTGTGAAGACAACAGAATGGGAGGAACTGGAGCTTGTAAACCATCTTGGGCATTTGTTTTGTTGTTGGAAAGGTGGATTATAAATATATTGATTTGGCAAGTGACCCTTTGCTCATCAGTTGACCTCCACATTAGGAAGGGATCCAACCTACTAAACTTGATGCTTTCATCCCACATATATCACTTTCCATTATGGACATGTAGATGAACCCCCAAATCCAGAGTAACTATGGGAGCACATAAGAGACTTTGCGTGCACCCGTAGTTACTGCACCACCTAGTGAAAACCTATGGGAAATTCATACTGCAATCCAGAGTAAGTTGTTCTTACACAGGAGCAAGGATTCCCCGTAGTTACTCTAGATTTTGCCCAAAGGTTGTCATTCAATTTGGTCTTTCAGAGGCTCCTTCTGTCAGCACCAGACGTCTTTTTCATGCTACCGGAGCGGCTGGAAAAATAATATAATTTATTGATGCCTTTTATTTCCCTGCTGGTGCGGCATAAAAAATAAATCTACATGTGCTTCATTGTCTCTCTTTTAATCTCTCTCATTCTCTAAATTCACCCTCGTTCCATCCTGCCTCCTCTTTCCCCTGCCGTACGTACGGAACACCCCCTATATAAATATGCTTTTTATGTCCACCTGTCTTTCCGTTCAGAGGTAACTCGAGGTAATTGGGGCTGAAGTCTCATCTTTATGGCGACATCCAAGTGGTGGAAGGAAAATTATAACATTCATTAAAGTGGCATTGGCTGAAAGCTCCGCAGAAGGTCTGGGAAGTGAATGTCACTTATATAAGATGGTGGCCTTTTACGTTGGAGGAATTTGTCGGAAATAAGCACCACTGTGTGCACTTTTCAATGAGAGAACGGGGATCATGTTCCTCCAGAGCCACACCGTGCTGGCTCTGTCGACATGCTGTATTCAACGCATGTACAATTGCTGTGCGGTGTACACATGATTGCCGATTATTCAGAGGTGACTCTGAGCAGGTGTACAGCAAGGCAGGGAACCTGCCTTTTCTATATTCATGCCCTGTGTTGACTTTTTTAATGTACACAGTTATGGCTGCTCACATGAAAATATGTATATGTGTCAGAGATCACGCAAACCATGCGTGCTGTCGCTATGCAGAGCAGCTGCCCAAAGTGGAAGGGTTTGCGTTGAAAATTGCAGCAGGGATTTTCCATGACAAATCTCCATCTGCGGTGATGGATCCGGAAGCCAAAGCGCTCTGCTTTCCTTGCAAACACCATTCATCAGCAGGGATAAATGCTGCACCCAAAGAGGGATCTTCTCTCTGATTAGAAATGCTGGGCATCCAGTCTGGAAAGCAGGAAACTTAGGACACAATCCAGAGGAACTACAGGAGCATGTAAGAGACATTACGTGCAGCTGTAGTTACTGCACCACCTAGTGAAAACCTATGGGAAATTCCTATTGCAATCCAGAGTAACTTGTTCTTACTCTGGAGCAATGACTTCCCATAGTTACTCTGGATTGCACCCATAGAGTAAGAACACACCGGCCTACGGGTTCACCTTCCTGGCATGTATCGATGAGTACAGTGCATGAGTTCTGCATCCACAATTTTTATTATTATTATTAATTATTATTATTATTATTATTTATTATTATTATTATTATTATTATTATTATTATTATTATTATTATTATTATTATTTTATTTTATTTTATTTTATTATCTACCTTTCTTCTCTAATAAAAGGGAACCCAAGGTGGCTAACAATAAATAAAAACAACAATAATACACCATTAAAAATAGATAATAGATACAGATTAAAACACAATTAAAATATAGTTAAAATACAGATTAAATAAAACATTAATACAACTCTCCAAAAAATACAGCAGAGCTGGAGAGAAACCTGTGCATAGGTACCATATGATGAATTAATAACCTATACAGAGGCATACGTAGGCAATATGGCACCCATAACAAGGACTGAAATTTTGCCTCTGAAACCCACCATTTAGTTAAAGTTACAAGTTAAAGTTACAAGTCAATAATATCAAACTGGGCGTATGTACCCACGACACGAGACACCTTGTGCCATATAGAAGGTACGCCTCTGAACCTTAAGTCACAATGTCAGTGTGGTAACAACCTATCCTCCATATCAATCTAACCCAGGCCTTCATGCTTCGCATACAGCGTACGCAGCGCCGAGCACAATACCATAGTCTCTCAAAACTGATGGATGCCTGCAGTGTGAACAGCGATTGCTCAGTGAACGAAGGAAATGGACTCTATACATGCTCAGAGACACTACGAACTCTGATTTATGTAACATATAAATGTAACTATTCATCCATACAAAATCTGTGTATAACATGGCTGGACCTGTATATGGATGTTTTCGCTTTTATTTTCTCATGTCCTCCATTTTCCTTGGGTATCCTATATTTTGGGGAGGACATTTGGTCACCCTGATCTTGAGGGTGCCATGGTGGCCTCTAGTGCCGGGTGTTGCACACTAAGTGACACCACTAAGGAAGTCCATCATGGGGGTGAAGCAATGAGCACTTGGTGTGAAGCAGCACTTCCATTCATCCTTCCCAAATCTCCTGCCAATCTAGCTTGTGGTGGGGAGATGGTGTCCTCCCTTTATGGATTTCCCCATTAGTCAGGGCCAATAAATCCCTGCCACTCACCTCTATAGCTTATTGGACAGCCAGGCCCTAACTGGAGGACTGTAAGGTTGTTTTGGGGATCAGGAGTCATCATTTGCAATAAGGGAGGCATCTCTGGCAGGCGTCTGAAGCTCCCCAAGAGGATTCCTTAATCAGAGAAGCCGTGATTGTTGGTGTATTCAGAAAAACGAGTCCGTCTTCTCTGCTCGTTCTCTCTTCCCTGGTGTGTTGCTAAAATTTTGCTTCCTGCCACCGAGAGAGGAGGGCTTGTTTGGCCACCTTGTGCAACTCAAATGAACTCCTGGTGGAGATGCCGGGCAGAGGGATGCTTAATATCCAGGGTTTCCGGGCAGACAATCGACTTGTTATATCTAGAGGGAAATAAAAGGCACCGCCGTGAGGTTCATAAGCGAGGATTGATGGTGTCTCGACTTATTGTCTGGGATAAAACGAAAGCCACACGTAGCCCAGGAAGGATTTATCGGCAGAGCAAAGCAAAAGAAAAAGAGCTCTGTTTGGAGGAGAAGGGGGTGACTTATAGGGCCGAAGCGGCTTTTGGTCTAGGGCTCAAAATGGGAACCATCATAGCGGCTTTTGGTCTAGGGCTCAAAATGGGAACGAACAGGACAGAGAACCAGAAATGGGCCTGTAATGCATCTGGCCAAATGGAGTGTCAGGTCATCCTGGTGCTAACCCATCCGGCGCACCCCATGGATTGCACCCCATTTGCCTCCCCGTGCTTCCTTCAAAGCAAGTGACAATGCTCTTCTCGTATCTGAGCCACATGTTTACAGCTTGGCTGACCTGAAATTCCCTGCTGGAGGCTTGGAAGTCATTCCCTGAAGCCAGATGTGATGATGACCATGCTGTGATGGAACTCACCTGGAAGTGTTTTATGAGCTACCCATAACAGCCTACCTCACAGGGTTGTTGTGAGGACAAAGAGGGTACATGGAAGGTGCCTCAAAGACTATGTTGGAATTGGAAATTACATTCCTAGTAGTCACACCGTACCAGAGACAACACTGGAAACCAGTAGCTCATGCCTTCCAACACCAGAACCTCAGAACGTGATCAATCAATCAATCAATCAGTCAGTCAGTCAATGAGTCAATCAATTAATTAATTAATCAATCAATCAATCAGTCAATCATCTACATGGGGTTGAAATTCCCCCTGCAGGATGAATGTGCAGCATGGGAGTGTTCTTGGAGTTGCAGCATTCTCTGAGCACCAGATGGCAGTGGTGGCCAGAGGTTCATTTGCCATCTTTGGGTGGTACACCAGCTGCATAGCTTAATTATATATGAGTTTTTATATGCAATTTTGTCCCAAAATGAATGAGTTTGGCTCTTTAAATTGAAAGACAGGCATCCCTTAAGACACAGTTAATGGCTTAATGGCAGCCTGTTTATCAAGGCAAAGTGGCAGGCAATTAAGCTCATCTTAGAAAAGTTTATGAACTTTTAGTTTTGTTTCTGTTCAGCTGGAGGACAGAACCCTTCCGTTCCCCCAACTGATCATCACTTGTGAATTGCTCTGAGCTGAAATGCTTGCAAATTGCAGGAGCTCAGCTCCTATAGGGCAGTTGGCAGCCACTTGAAAGGGAACTTGATTCATCTTAACTTAACTAATTGCCTTCGTATAACAAAAATAGTTAGTCATGGAGGTTCCTAAAACCAAATGTTATGAATGGGGAGGTTCATCCTGTACTTGAATTGCTCAGATGTGACCATGGTGGTCCATGCCTTAATGACCTTAAGACCTGATTACTACATCATGCTCTGCATGGGGCTCCCCTTGACGATGTTTCACAAACTACATAACTAATTCAGAATGTGGTGGTCTGGACAATTACTGTAGCTCCCTTGTTTGATGCTATCTGGGATGCTCTAGGACAGTGTTTCTCAAAGTGGGGATGGGGACCCCTTTGGGGGTCACCTAGAGCTTTCCTGGGGGTTGCCTAAAGACGCCTGGTGCAGGGGGCCAGATCAGGCTTTCCAGACCTCTGGCTGTAGCTGCACGCGCACTGGGGCTAACTGACAGCCTCAGGGCCCAATCCTAGGCATGCCTACTCTGAAATAAATCCCATTATAGTCAGGAGGGCCTTTACTCCCATGTAAATGTGGATAGGATTTCAGCCTCAGGGCCCAATCCTATGCATGCCTACTCTGAAATAAATCCCATTATAGTCAGGAGGGCTTTTACGCCCATGTAAATGTGGATAGGATTTCAGCCTCAGGGCCCAATCCTATGCATGCCTACTCTGAAATAAATCCCATTATAGTCAGGAGGGCTTTTATGCCCATGTAAATGTGGATAGGATTTCAGCCTCAGGGCCCAATCCTAGGCATGCCTACTCTGAAATAAATCCCATTATAGTCAGGAGGGCTTTTACGCCCATGTAAATGTGGATAGGATTTCAGCCTCAGGGCCCAATCCTATGCATGCCTACTCTGAAATAAATCCCATTGTGTTCAGTGTGTGCATAGAACACACATTTCATTTGTAACAATGAAAATACACCCTGCATATCAGATATTTACGTTACAATTCATAACAATAGCAAAATTACAGTTATAAAGTAGCAACGAAAATAATTTTATGGTTGGGGGTCCCCACAACATGAGGAACTTATAAAGGGGTCACGGCGTTAGGAAGATTGAGAACCACTGCTCTAGGAGGATTTCCTGCTACAGGCAAGGGGTTGGACTAGATGACCTAATAGGTCCCTTCCAACTCTAGGATTCTGTTGGGACATTACTACAAGCTTTGGTTACTACAAGCAGCCCATTTTTTTCATGGCCCTATTCAACATGCTGACACTGACTTTAAAAGCCTTTCTCCAGTTTATCTGAGGGACCAATGTTCCTTCCGTACCATCCAGCCCTCCCTGGTTCAGGAAACAAATCCGAAATTGGGGGTCAGGTCCCATTTGTAGGCTGCAGCCTGATTTATGGTCGGTTGCCAAAGACTGACGGAAAATCAGAGAACAGATGCTGCAAGCCCCAGTTAGACCGGCACAAGCCTTGTGCTGGCTCGGGGTGTCAAAAAAGCATCACAATCCCCCCAAATCAGGAATGTTCCTGCTTTTCAGGATATATGGCAACCCTTTTCAGGATATATGGCAACCCTCTCATTAAAAACCCATTAAAAACTCTTAAAAACCTATTAAAAACTCAGATATTGTAGTTTCTAAAAATTAAAAATTACGCTGCAGAGAACCCAGTTCCTGGACTTTGCAAGACAGCTGCTAATTTTGCATTAAAATAAATGAATATGTGCCCCATAAAAAGGCGTCGAGCCCCAGACCCAGATTAAAAATCCTTACAGCTCTTCCTTGAAAAGAAAATGAATGGGCTGAGTAACGAGAAATCAAACTCTTGTAAGGTGATGAATGGTTAGGTAGCTGGAGATTACAAAATCATTTTCTCATCAGCAACACAGGATGTCTTCATGCTAAAAGGACTCCCTTTTTCAGTCCAACCCCTTGGTATTAAATAGGCAAAAAATCCAAATTGATGATCCGTTTTGTTTTGAGGCTGGCCAAGGGTTCCCTGATGTCCGAGGGGAGACCGCAGTCATATGTGGTCCCCTTATTGTGCCATTTGTCCCCCCAAAACAGGTACAGTCCCAATTTTGGGGGGTTTGTGTTCACATATTGGTAAATGGGACAGAGGGTCCTGTCCTGATTTTGTGGAAGAGAATTACAGTGGTACCTCACATAAAGAGCTTACTTCATTTTGGAGGCCTGCTCTTTAAGTGAAACACTCTTTAAGTGAAGCAGATTTTCCCTTGGGAAATAATGGAAAGTCAGATGATTGGTTCCACAACCCCCAAAATACTCATAAAAATATGAACTGGATGTAAAAATGATGACAAAACACTGGAATGGAATTCAAAACATGCATTCGATGTGCATGATCCTATGAAGTCTACTTAGGGCGCAATCCAGAGTAACTATGTGGAGTCTTTGCTCCGGTGTAAGAACAATTTGCTCTGGATTGCAATATGAATTTCCCAGAGGTTTTCACTAGGTAGTGCAGTAACTACGGGTACACGTAATGTCTCTTACGTGCTCCCGTAGTTACTCTGGATTGTAGGGCCTGGCTGCAATCCTAAAGACACTTTCCTGGGAGTAGGCCCCATTTAATGGGGCTTACTTCTGGGTAGAAACAATGGGGCTTACTTCTGGGTAGACATGGTTAGGAGGCTGCAATCAAATACACTTTCCTGGGAGTAAGCCCCATTTAATACAATGGGGCTTACTTCTGAGTAGACATGGTTAGGAGGCTGCAATCCAAGACACTTTCCTAGGAGGCTTACCTGGGCTGCAGCTGTAGGTTCAAGGTGGGTGGTGGGGGCACTTGGGTGCAGTTAGGGGCAGCTACCTCTGGCACCCCCAGGCAACTGCCTGCAAGTTGGGGGCAGTTAAAGGCAGCAGCGCTGGCCAGCAGCCCTTTTAAAGAGCCTCCACGTGGAGCGTCAGGGCTGCATAGCATGCACGCCCATCTCGCTTGCTTGTTAAGTGAAGCAGAACTTGTTATATGAAGCAAGCTTTCTTGGAAATTTATACTTGTTATGTGAAACACTTGTTATGTGAGGTGCTTGTTATGAGAGGTACCACTGTATGGCAACCCTATGCCAAACGCCACTCTGCCATGCCCCCTTTGGGATGCCAACCGCTGCCAGTCTTGCCTTCATTCCCTGGATTTGAAAAGATGGAAGCCAACCTCTCCTCCACACTTCCTCTTCCACATCCTTACAGCCACCCCCTTTTTTATGGGGGGAGGAGAAACCTAAAAATGCAGCCTCCTCCTTGCTCATCGCTTCTTTCTACTGCTCAGAGAACCTAACTTTTCTCAGCCTCCAATCCCTTATTCTGGTCTCCCACTTATCTCATTTTTAAGATTTATGGGTTTCACTGGCATGGTTAAGCCATGCAAAGAGAATTTCACTTTGTAGCATCGGAGCTGCATCTAGAAAGAGTCACATTAGTTTACCCCAAATGTCTTCATTTTATTTTCCCCCCTAATTGCTTGAGCTTCTGCAGTGCAGCCTGTCATATAAAAAATGGGGGGGGGGGGACCTTCTCCCTGCTAGGTTGGAAACAAATGCAATTGAACAGCCACGACCCTTGGAAAAATCATATTTCTGGTAGAGAAGAGAGCAAAGCAATTCCCAACACCAAAAGTTCAGGAGCATCAACTGTCACCCCCCCCCCCCAGTAAGATGTTCACTTTATTCTGTTTCAGTCAGTGGCATAGCTAGAGGGGGGCAGAGCAGGTAGTCTTGGATGGAGCTTCGCCGCAGCTTGCCTTTCAGTGTGACTCCGTTTTGCTTCCCCTGCATGGAATGGCTCCGACAAGGAGGGGCTTTTGGCAAGCTGAGGTGAGGCTCCCTTCAAAGACTGACTGCTTTACCCCCTCTAGCTATGCCACCAGCTTCACTTAAGTTAAGCCGGGGTTGGATAGAATTTATTATTTTTATTTATTTATTAGATCTGTACTCTGCCTTTCTCCCCGAATCCCAAGTTGGTGGTGTGAACTCTAGGAAGACACAGAGGAATGAAAAGTCCCATACTGTGAGAACTCCATGATTGCCCAACCACACTGGCTGCTTTGGTGGGGCTTATTATCAGTGGTGTCACTGGGGTGATGTGGCTGGTGCGAGCTGCACGGAGTGACGTGCCACTGCAGGGTCAAATGGCTGCGCAGAGGAAAATCCCACAGCACATGTCCAGAAGCCTGGATATGTTCAGTCCCAGCCTCTGCATGGCCATTCGAACCTGCTCCGAATGGCCGCTGGCTGCTCCTGGCCACTGCTCCACCTCGGAGCAGGCCTAAATGGCTGGGTAGAGGTGTGGCAGATGCGTGGCCAGGCAGAGGCATTCCTCCACTCTAAGGAGGAGCAGGCTGCTCCTCCTTAGAGCAGAGGAAGTCTTCTCTGAAGCTGAACAGCCTCAGAGGAGACTCCGCAGGTGTCAGAATTGGTGCCAGTGCAGTACTCTTCCGAAGCCAGTTGCAAGCGCCAACTCTGGTGCACCTGAGCATCTTTGGCTCCTGAGCAGTTCCGGAAAGGGTGCGCGCGTCTCAGGTGTAACATGCTCCTGCCCCGCACCAGGTGGTGCACACTATCACTTTGCCCCTGCTTATTATGATTTTTTGTGAGGATTTTTTGTTTCAACCTCTTTCTGCTGGGGTAAAAAAAAAATGGGGTAAAAATGAAATTCCTGGGGGTAATGGATGGTCGCACTGCCGAGACACAGCTGCAGCCTGAGCCTTCCCTGCAGCCACCCCAGCCAAGGTAAGCACCCATTTCCAGGTGTCTACTCCAGAGTAAGCCCATTAATTTAATGGCGCTTACTCCTGATTTTTTAAAAATGTACAATATAGGACATCCTACATTTTGTCCTACATTGTTTTTTAAAATAGATTCAATAAATAGATTCAATTTGAATAGATTCAGTAAAAATTTGAATTTAAATAATTAATAATATACAATTTCCTTCCTTTCAAATCAAAGGGGTAACATTGGCTTATCTATATATATTTTGGGGTAAAAAGTAAAAAAATATATAAATTTATATATTTATATCTATCTATCTATCTATCTATCTATCTATCTATCTATCTATCTATCTATCTATCTATCTATCTATCTATAGGGGTTAAAAGCAAAAAAGTTCCCTGACCCCTGCTATATAACTTGTTGTTACAGGATCTGTGCCTATAGGACATAGAACCTGTTGTTAATTTATTTGAATCCCACCACTGGTTAGAATGTATGGGAGAAGCGCTCAGATTACCTGGGATCAAAACCTCTAAGAGCGGCACACCAGATACTGCTGTGAGCTGCCTCCAAGTAGCTGGGCATAAATATCCCAGTGGGTCACTGCATGCTGTGCAGTCAGTCCAAATCTCTTTTGCAAGAGAAAGATGCACTCAACATAGTATGGATCTGTGAACATGCATTAAAAGCAACATCTTCTTCAACATCCCTCCAGGCCATTTTCTGGTCTGCTCCTGACTTAGGGGCAATGGAGACATTTGCAAATTCTTGCTGACAAATTGCCGCAGGGGACACGGCAGTTTAGATACGGCCACAATTTTGTGCGGGGGAGACCTATTCTGCCTGGAGGTACCCACAAACCTCTAGACTGGTCTTCAGTGTGAGTTGAATGGATGAGCGTTCGCTCCTCAATGGACCGACTGCAACATCAAGTTCATTCATTCGTTTGACTGGATAATCCAAAAAGTGGCGACGGGGACGAGAAAAGTAATTTACTGATGCAAGCAAATCCGACCTGGAAAGCAAGCAGCGTTTGAACCAAATAAACAACGTGTTTGCAGCAGCAGCAGATCCAGGAGCAGCTCAGTTTCTTGACCCAAAAATGTGGGGAAAGAGATTTTGGAGAGAGATGGGGTCACAGGCGCTCCCCAAACTTTCACATTTGAATGACGATCGTATGAATAACTTTAACCTGAGTTGCGCACCAGTTCGGGTTACGAGATCTGAAAGGTCTGGTAGACTGAACTGTCAGATGGTCCCCAATCTGTGGGGCCATGATGACACCTTGCATTGGACTAAGGTTGTCCTAATACTCTTCCATAAAACCTGGATGGGATCCCCTGTCAAACTTGCCAAAATGTGAATGCAATCCCCCAAACGGGGACATTTCCAGGGTCCCAATTTCCAGGTTCCTGATTTGTGTTGGGCCACCAAGTGTGCCCCCTGACAGAGGTGTGTCTAGGGTGGAATATGAGGATCACCTGCTCCAGGCAATGGCCAAGGGTACACATGAGTGCTCGAGACTCTGCCCTAACTATGGAGGCAATGATGGTGGTGGTACCCCTCCTCTAGCTAGAACCCAAAAGTGATGGCCTTATACCATATGGGTTCTCTGTAGATGAAGAGTTGCAGGCCACTGTGCATCCCTGTTTCCTCATCGCAGAAGGGAGCATGAATCCATTGCAGAGGGTGTCCCGGAACCGTATGACATGCCTCTGCCCACCCGATCCTTGGCTGTGTAATCACAAGTAGCAACACCATGTGCTCCTTGTCTATGCACCAATGCGCCTCTTCTGAACAACCTCCAAATCTCCACATTAAACCACAGAAGCAAATGGGCACCTGCCAGACCTCCTTCCCATCATTTCATCAGCTTTGCTGCTGACGGAGAGATGCTGAGATGTTGGCTTGCGTTGCGGGAAACCAGTGGCGCTTGTGTGCCTGGAAATAAATTAATTAGACCTATCAAATAAAAGTGGCACGACAACCCCCGCGGGAATGTGGCTAATGTATGCGCCAGTTGTGTTTAGGCATTAAATACCCTGACAGGAGGGTTTTAATTATGAGTCTTTCATGCCAGCTTTCTGTCTCCCCTTGGCCTAAGAGGCGAAGGGTGGAGGTAAACTCAGATCCGCCGGGGAGCCTGTTGCCAAATATCATCATACTTAAATTTTGCCGCTGCTACGTCATTTTTTTTCACTGTCGCCAACTTTTCCCCTTCCTTCTCATGTGTCTGAGACACTCATTTTCCCTTTGGGGGTCTGTTGAAAGTAGGGATCAAACCATATTATGAACCCAAAGCGTTTGCCAACAGGTCAGGCCTCCGAGGGACGCGGCCTCCTGATTCCTGTCTTCTCCAATTGAACCACTATGAATCCAGCCATGTTGCTGTCAAGGAACCAGGGCAGAGGGTACATCAGGGGAGCCGCATGTTGGATGTTGAAGCCTTTCAGATTCTGGGTTGGCGGAGATGAAGGAAAGGGACAGGAGAAATAGAAATTGTGGATGATCTGGATGATTTCCTCAAGGGGGTGGTTAGAATAATAAATAATAATGTGCAATCGTTCCTTGTGGATGTAACAAGCTGGGATTATTTTCTGCCAAAAAATACAAAATAAAAATGCACAAGATCCTGCCAAATGGGTAAGGCTAATGCCCGTGACATGCTTTCCGCAGCTGGTGACAGCCAGTTCAATGCAAACATCAAGAGAGGAAAGGCCAGTCTGCCTTCCTTCCCTGCCTCTACAGCTTGCCAAAAAGCCTTGGCTGCTCCTTCACCTTCGCTCATTCGTATCTGCATATGAAGCTCCGTCAAGAGCGCCACAACTCTATGGAATATGACGGAGAATTATAGATAGATTTCTATATTACGGTCTTAAACCAGTGCAAAGTAGATTAAAATTAACTCGGGGCAAAATCCAGAGCAACTATGGAGAGTCCTTGCTCCGGTGTAAGAACAACATGCTCCGGATTGCAATATGAATTTCCCATAGGTTTTCACTAGGTGGTGCAGTAACTACAAGTGCACATAATGTCTCTTACATGCTCCCGTAGTTACTCTGGATTTAAACAATTGCATCACTTTGGTGGCGCTGATGGGATGATGCAATGGTGGGATTTTGTGACCACACGCTGAGCATTTGGTGCACATTCAGAATATTGTGGTGCTGATGAGATGCAGTGCTGGGATCCTGCAGACCACGCTGAGCATTTGCTGCATGTTTGGACTATTGTGGGACGCAGACCCACATGGCAAAAACTGATGCGGTGTAGAGTTTTGTGTGACTGTCAAGTGTGCAGTCGCTGGAGTGGGAGGAACTGAATGGAAAGTCATGGGTTGCAGTGCAGTACAGGCTGCTGCAATGCAGTGTGATGACATGGAATGATAAAAGACAGCGCAGTGTAGAATAATGGGACACTATGGGTGAAATCCTAAACACACTTTCCTGGGAGTAAGACCAATGAAGGGCTTCAGGGGGTTCTCACAGATTCTATAGAACGCTTTGCTAATGAGTGCCTGGTTCTGAGAACTGGTTAGTAATGGGACATAGAACCTGTTGTTAATTTAGGTTATTAGGACATAGAACCTGTTGTTAGTTTATTTGAATCCAACCACTGAGTAAGACCCATTGAACACAATGGGGCTTACTTTTAAGTAGAAATGGTCAGGATTGTGCTCTATATGGTGGAAGGTACTGCTATGGATATGTAGGATATCATACAGTCCCTTTCAGTTTGATGCAATGTAGAATAACGGTTTGCACAACTGGAGGTTTGCACAAATAGCAGAACACACTAGGTATGTGTTAGTAAAAGTGTAACATTTGCACATGGGGAGCTCTATTGGGTACTTAGAAACTAATAGGGTGGTTCTTAGCATGATTCAATAGGATGTATGAAATGAGGAGGCAATGTTCATGGTGCAATAATACATAGATTGTGTGTGTGTGTGTGTGTGTGTGTGTGTGTGTGTGTGTATGACAGGGATGTGCCCAGCCACCATGGTGAAACTTAAGTCCGAAGTCGCTGCCCCCTTTGGCTCGACTCATGCTCAAGTCTTAGGGCAAAATCCAGAGTAACTACAAGGAGTCCTTGCTCCGTGTAAGAACAACTTACTCTGGATTCCAATATGAATTTCCTATAGGTTTTCATTAAGTGGTGCAGTAACTATGGGTGCACGTAACGTCTCTTACATGCTCCTGTACGTACTCTGGATTTGGGGTTAATGGGCAGTTTGTACTCTGGATTTGGGGGTTAAGGGGCAGTTGTGAACACTTGCCCAGATTGTTTTTTGACTCAAGTCCAAGTCTTTCCAAGAAACAAGTCAAGCATGGCTGCTTGTGCTCTTTTCAATGCGCCTTCCTGAAATTCATTCTCCCAACCAGGGAATTCAATTCACCAGCAGAAGTAAATTGCTGGCCAATTCATCGAGGGAATGATTAAAATCCGGGAAGCGAAACCTTCATGAGTCAAATCCCGCGTTCTAACCACTGCATCGTACCAGCTTTCCAGCTCCCGAGGCAGAGGAACCAATTCATAAAGCAAGGGATCGATTCAAAAGTAAGGGGTTTACTTGGCTAGATCGGAAGAGCAATCCATAACTTGTGACATCTACCCTTTAATTGTAGCTGAATTTCCTGCCGCTCTATGAAACCTCTCTCTTTTGGTCACTTGATGCTCTCTCTTTGCCTTGCTATTCTCGAGGGTTGGATGATCCTATGACCGGAAAACCGTGGATTTGTCTGGATTTTTAGCCTCCTGCCTGGGTGTCCTACATTTTGGCTTCATTGTCCTACATTTTGGCTTCATTATTCAACTTTGCAATGGTGCACAGTACCCCGTCGTGTCATATGTCATTGAAGAGCAGAATCCAATGCAAAAATCGGTTTTGAGATATTTTCTTCCTATCAAACGTTATGGCCCAAAACCTGAAAAACAAAAATATAAAAACAAAACCAAATATACATTTTTTGGCAATTTTGTAGGAATTTTGGCCTGGGGGTTCAGGAATTTTGGGTTTGGCGTCTGGTCATCCTGGTCTTGAACGGTTCAGTGTTCCAGCTAAAACAATCATGACAAGGACCTGTCAAAGATGCTCTAGAACTGGGGTCTCCAAGTGTTTCAGCAGGAGGGCCACATCGGCTCTCTGACACTATGTCGGGGGCTGGAAAAATTATTTATGGTACATGTCAAATTTGAATACATTGACATAAATGTACATATAAGATTTATTAGAGACATTACAAAGCTTGCCTGTGGGCTGGATGCAGGGATCTTGCCGAGGGCCACACTGAGGCTTGCTGAGGGTCACATTCAGCCCCATGGCCTGGGTTTGGAGACCCCTGCTCTGCAGCAGAGGTCTTCAAAGTGGAGGTTGGGACCTCATGTCATGGGGGTCATGAGAAGGTGGCATCCACTATTTTGGAATCTGGCACTGGGATTTCCTGGGTGTAAGCTTTGTTGAACACAATGAGACTTACCCCCAAATCCAGAGTAACTATGGGAGACATTACGTGCACCAGTAGTTACTGCACCACCTAGTGAAAACCTATGGGAAATTCATATTGGAATCTGGAGCAAGTTGTTCTTACCCTGGAGCAAGGACTCCCCGTAGTTACTCTGGATTTCACCATTAATTTCAAGTAGACATACTGGAGCATCCCAGTAAGTTTGACAGGAGGTCCCGGACAGAATGCCCGAATACCACTGCTCTAAGGTCTTTGAAGTAGGGGTTGGGACCCCATGGAGGTTGCAAACTTGGGTCGGGGGGGTTACGAGAGGGTGGGCACTGGCACTGAGCTTTCCTGGGAGTAAATCTCATTGATCACAATGGGACTTTTTCTGAGTAGACATGGAAGAGCATCCCAGTAAATTTGACAGGGGTCCCAGATAGATTTTTAAATTTGGAAGTGGATCCCAGGCTGAAATACCTGAATGTTTTCTAGAGAATTTTCTGCTATGATACAGGCAGAGGGTTAGACTAGATGACCTATTGGGTACCTTCCAACATTATGTTCTTTTTGAGATGTGGTGACCAGAACTGTACACCAGGGGTGTCAAAATCATTTCATACAGATGGCCGCATTAGCATTAATGGTGTCTCCTGAAGGCCACAATCCAATTTTTTGCATGTCTACTCGGAAGTGCGCTCCTTTCTCTGGGCTCTTTCACCTTGGGAAGCTACTGTTGCTGTTCATGAGCTCTTCTTCCTCCTAGGATCTTTCTCTAGCTCAAAATCAAGTGTGCTGCCACCACTACTGAGCTGCTTCTGGGGGTGGGGAGACCACCTGCGGGCCGCAGGTGTGTCTGCAAAGGGCCACATGTGGCCCTCGGGCCACCAGTTTGACATGCCAGCTGCCCACAATACAACACTAGGAGGAGCCCAGACCTAGTGTGTCTGGATAAGTGTGTCAACAAGGCTGATGCTGACTTACCCAATAGTCAGAAGAAGCATATGATCATCCGACTTTGATGCATGTTTACTTGAAAGTAGACCTACTTAACAAGGAGTAAAACACATTGAACTGAATTGAAGACGTGCCGAGGTCTGTGCCGTTAGTTGCCTTCAAAGTTAATTAACAGTGCTTCATATGATAAAAAGATTCATTTCATTGTGAATGATCCCAGGCAGGTTATATATAATTTACCTCCTTTCGCCGTAATCTTTTTCTATGATTGGAAACGTTCTTTGTTAAGAACAAACCGAGATGGTTCTGGCTGTGCATGTGCGGGTGCGTTGGGGGGAGAGAACGTGCCTCGCCGCAGTTTCGTGCACCCCTCCCAAACTCCAGCGCTAACAACCCCATGAAATTGTGATCCCATGACAAGCACCGACAACACCGGTGAACCTGAAATGCTTCATATTTTATGAAAAGGTGATTTAAATACAGAACAACAGCTCCTGGCACAAGAGCCCAATATTTCATGCTGTAATGATGACAACATGTTGTTAAGGAAGAATGACACCTTGGAGAAGCGAGCGGATTTATGCGCAGGATAATTGCTCCCCATGTCTCTGTGAAAGCATAAAGCAGATGCCCAGAACTGCCATGGGGTAGGAAAGGAACGGAGACCAGGTGCGCCTGGTAAACTGACCTTTTCAAGCAGTGGTCAAGCTGCCCCCTGTTTGGAAGGATGTTTCCAAAGATTGTGATTCCTAGAGTGCAATCCTAAGCAGGTCTACTCAGAAGTAAGTCCCTTTGTGTTCAATAGTACTTACTCCCTGGAAAGTGTGGTAAGGCTTGTAGCCCTAATCTTGTTCAATACATTCAGGCAGTGGTGGGATTCAAATAAATCCGCATCAGGTTCTGTGTCCTAATAACCTAAATTAACAACAGGTTCTAGACAGTGATGGGCCCAGCCTCCCTGAAGATCCGGTTCGCTCGGCCCCAAGAGACTCAGTGCGCCTGCGTCCAGCTGGACGCAGGCGCAATAGGCATCCTGGGGCTCGGTGCTAGGATGTTTAGTGCGCCTGCGTCCAGCTGGACGCAGGCGCACTAAGCTTCCTGGTGGCGAGCCCCAGGAGACCCGGCATTAGCGGACGCTGGCGAACCGGTCCCCACAGCTGTTGCAGCCACGGCTGTGACCGGATCGCCAACGTCAGCCCAGGGGGAAGATCCAGTTTGGGCGAGTAGGCCCGAACCGGCATCTGCCCACCTGTGGTTCTAGGGCAAAATCCAGAGTAACTACGGGGAGTCCTTGCTCCGGTGTAAGAACAACATACTCTGGATTCCAATATGAATTTCCCATAGGTTTTCACTGGGTGGTGCAGTGACTATGGGTGCACGTAATGTCTCTTACATGCTCCTATAGTTACCCTGGATTTGGGGGGATGTCCCATTAGTAACTGGTTCTCAGGTGCTCATTTCAAAATGTTCTATAGAACCTGTGAGAACCCCTTGAAGCCCACCACTGCAGCGGTGTCATGAATGTAGGGCAGAAGTAGGGTTGCCATATGTCCCGGAAAAATCCCAGTTTGGGGGTATTGTGTACACATAGTGGCAAATGGAACACAGGGTCCGGTCCTGATTTTGTGGAAGAGAATTATGGCAACCTTAGGCAGAAGGTATATTGCCACTAGGAACATCAGAAGAGCCAACTCTTTCATGATCCATCTGACCCATTCCTGACCCCCACTTCGAGTACCACTAAATTAATAGTTAAACACTATATTACTTATTATTAAATTCAAAACTGTTACATATAATTTATTAATTACAAGAAGGCTATGTACTGCCTGCTCACAAGGAAAGGGAGGACCATGAATATTATTTTTTCCATGGCTCAAGGCAAAAATCAAGGACATGTCCTGGAAAAAGAGGACATATGTTCATCCCCTTCCCCCCTCAACACTACAGGGATGGAGTGTAAGGTTGCCAGATGTCCCGAAAGCAGGGACAGCCCCTATATTTGGGGATTGTGTTCACATACTGGCTAGTGTGATGGAGGATCCTGTCCCAATTTTGTGGAAAAGAATTATGGCAATCCTGTGTGGAATTGGGCCCCATTCCTGTATATGTGGCAGTTATAACCACAAGTATACACTTAGATAGTTGACCAGGTGTCTCCAGGAACCTGCAGGCAGGACATGAAGGTGCAAGCGCATGGCTGTTGCACATCTGTCAGCATCTGCCTACTGCCTTCATGAACAGCAGGACTCCATGCTGCTACGATGGTCACGAGATCTCGTCTCCTTTTCCAAACAGTAGCCAACGGTGCATCTCAAGGCAATGCATGCCATATGTTTATTCTCCAGTACGTGGATTTATATCTGTGACCTCCCTCTGCACGTTCACCAGGAAGGTCTTGCATTGCCTCCCATCCCTCTGAAGAAAACAAGCCCCATTAAAATTATAGGGCAAGGGTACCCTGCAAGGTGTTTGTTCTTGCACAGTTATCCCTGCCAAAAGGGACCTGCTGCTTTTGGAGGATGGGATCTGATCAAAGGATGTGCATAACTGAACTGGTTATTACCCAGCTTAATAACACCGGAGTTTCAGAAATCAGAAGGGGAAAAAAATAAGATTGCTTTGTTGTACTTAGCATGAGTAATTAATGATTAATTAATTAATTAATGAGTAATTAATTAATGAGAAGGCAGGGGGAAGAGGGGGCGAGGAAAAAAATTTGGCGAGGAAAAAAAAGTTCTTCTGGCATCAGTAAATGCAACATCAGAGATCAGGGAAGCGTAAGAAGGTTCTCCAGTATGACCTCTTCTTTCTCCAGTGTGACCTCTTCTTTGGGGGTTCTCGCAGACAAAGTAGGGGTGCTTTGGCCTGCTATTTATAGCTTACTAGCAATATTTATAGCTTACTAGCAAAAATGTACCCACATTGCTGGAGTGAAATTCCCCTATACGCCATCCCCCTCTGCACATTAACCCCCATGCGCATCAATCCCCTTTGGCCTTCAGGGTCTATTTGCAACTTCCATAGAGCTGATGTTCTGGCAAGGATGAGGTGGTAAAGGAAGAAATCCAAAGAAATAGCCTCAGAGGTGTCACTAGGGGTTGGATCATCCAGTGCAAGAACTTCTTTGGTCACCCCCCTAGTGGACCACCACCTGCATCAGACCATTATGATACCACATGCACATAGCATGTTGTTGCACATAGCGAACTTCTGTGCATGGGCGAATGTTGTGCATGGGGAAGTGATGCACATAGGGGACTTATGCGCATTGGGGAATGATGCTCATGGGGGATGATGTGCATGGGGGGATGATGCGCATGGGGAGTTGTTGCGCATGGGGTGTTGTTGCCCATGAGGAACTGATGCGCATGGGTTGATGTGCATTGAGGGGTTGATGCGCATAGTGAACTTCTGCGTATGGGCGGATGCTGCACATGGGGAGATGATGCGCATAGGGAGATGATGCTCATAGGGGACTTATGAGCATGAGCGGATGTTGTGCATGGGTTGTTGTTGCGCATGGGGAGATGATGCGCATAGGGGACTTATGCGCATGGGGAGATGTTGCGCATGGGGGGATATTGCACATAGGGGACTTGTGTGCATAGAGGACTTATGCGTATGGGGGTTGTTGTGCAAGGGAGGTTGTTGCACATGGGGGTTGTTGCGCATGGGGGGGACTAATGTGCATAGGGGGATGTTGCGCCATGGGGGATGGCATATGGGGGAATTTTACTCCCGCAACTCGGCTATGCTTTTCGCTAGTCTATATAAATATAAATGAAAAGTCACTCACTCACTCACACATCAACACCCTGCCAAAACCGCTGGGCCTAGAAGCATGAAATTTGGGGTGGATGTTCCTTCTGGGATGGAGGGAGTCACTAAGAACCAGTTTTCAGAAATTCCAACCAGAAGGGGGTGAAATGGGGTGCAACATGTTTTCCTCCCTATACTTTGCATTGAGAATTGCTGACTCATCAACATTCCACCCCAACTGCTGGGCCTGAAGCATGGAATTCTGGGAGGGATCCTTCCGTCACCTGAACACCCCCCAAGAACCCATCTGGAGAAATTTAACCCTTGGGGGGCTGTAAAGGGGCCAACGTGTTTTTGTCCTATACATAACATGGAAGACTGACCAACATCCAGCCAGTTTGGTGCTCAGTGCCTGGTACACGGGGGGATGTTGTTCGGAGGAAGAGGTTGCACTGGAGAGGATGGTCTGCATGGGAAGGTGATGCGCATGGTGTACTGTTGCGCATGGGGGTATATTTTATATACAAAATATCAGAACATTGATGGTCATCATGGAAGGTTGAATGAAATTGGACAAAAGACAAAAGCATGCACACAAAATTTGGAATGTAGCTATAATGGAAAGTGGTTGAAAGAGGAAAGAGAAAAAAGTGAAGTTGATGAAAGTTAAGGTATGCTTGTATGCTGTTGATCATAGGAACTCATGGGTACCCCAAGTGCTCCATAGCCTTTGTTTGCCCCGAGAAGGGCTTGGTTGAGGAACCACCACTTGTGAATCAGGCAGGGCCAAGTGAAGGTGCAGGACCAGCCACAAGGACTGAGTCAGAGGGGCTGAAACCCCACTTTTTCGGTCACATGCTTCCTTCTTTCCAGATTTTACAATGTCTGGGGTGTAAGGATTCCCTATGTGTAAGGATTCACAGCCTCTGTTTCTCTCTTCTCCTAGGCAATGTCTGATCACTCACTCCCCCATCCCCTTGAGTTTGAATTACCCCTTTGCAAAGAGCGGGGTAAACCCCCAACTTTCATGATGCATTTTCAAGAAACCCATACCTTGAAGTCCTGGGCGCATCGCAGGCCGTAATAGGGGATCAAGCTGTGAGTCAGATTGTGATGCTTTCAACTTTCATTTCTTTGAAGACAACCTAAATGAATTAATCAAGTCGCACAAACGAAGGGAAATTGCTCAACAGACAGCAAATTTCATCCAGTCAAACTGAGCTGGGATGAATTGAATTAGGAAAATTGGATTATGAGTGCGAAGCAGAGAGATTATTTACTAATTTAATTTTTTAAAAATCCCCACCCTTTTTCATGGGCTCCGTGTGGGTTAGAATGTGTTAGGAGCAGGCCTACGTCAGTCTTGGAAGACTATGGTATTGTGCTCGGCGCTGCATACGCTGCATGCGAAGCACGAAAGCCTGGGTTGGATTGTTATGGAGGATAGGCTGTTACCCAAGCAGCAAACCCCCCCTCTCCACGCCACTGAATTAGTCCAATGGAAAGGCAGAGCCCATACGATGGGATCCAGCTGGCATCGCAGAGCTGGGCTAAGGACAGGAGCTCACCCTGTCTTGTGGGGCCGACCCGGGTCTCGAACCCTGGCCTGCTGGTTAACAGGCACAGCGTCTTAACCGCTTGCGCCACCCACAGCCCACACATGTTAGGAGAAACACATTATCAATATGTGGCATTCCCTGATCACTAGAATAGACAATTCTAAACATGTCTACTCAAAAGTAAGCCCCATTGTGTTCAATGGGTCTTACTCCCAGGAAAGTGTCTTTAGAAGTGCAACCTTAGAGCACAAGCCTAACCATGTCTACTCAAAAATAAGTCTCATTGTGTTCATTGAGACTTACTCCCAGGAAAGTGACTTTAGGAGTGCAACCATAGAGCACAATCCTAACCATGTCTATTCAAAAGGAAGCCCTATTGTGTTCAGTGGGTCTTACTCCCAGAAAAGTGTCTTTAGGATTGAAACCTCAGAGCACAAGCCTAACCATGTCTACTCAAAAGTAAGTCCCATTGTGTTCAATGAGTCTTACTCCCAGGAAAGTGTTTTTAGGATTGCAATCATAAAGCACAAGCCTAACCATGTCTACTCAAAAGTAAGTCTCATTGTGTTCAATGAATCTGACTCCCAGGAAAGTGTTTTTAGGATTGCAGCCCTATTAGGGCTTCTATCCTAAAGTGAAATTAAGCCCCTTGCTCCGGAGCAGTTAAGATGACTCTCCATAGATAACACTAGAGGGTGGCGTAACTGCGTGGACCCGTAACTGCTCTGGATTTTGCCCCCAGTCTCGTTCTAGAAGCAAACCCTCTTTCATTGTGCCTATCCTTGGGGACCCCTTTCCCTATTCAGGAAAGAAAATGCCATCTGACCTATGAATACGCACAGGTGGAACAAGCGACAGAAAAGAGAACAGACATTGTATGCGCAAGTGGTAGACAGTGTTGACTGGACATGTGCGCAGCTGCTGGACTGATTAGGGTGCCCTCTTGGGAGGTGGCCTGCAATCCTAAACCCTAGTTAGGCTGGCATAAATCCTGGCACCCCAGCTAGCCTGGGGGTTTCATAAAAGTTATGTAAGGCATCTCTGCACCACTCCTTGGAGGTGCACAGACATGTGCTGGCTTCCCCGCACCCCACAGAAATAGGGAGTGGGTGAGTTGTACCAGTCTAAGGGCAAAATCCAGAGTAACTACAGGGAGTCCTTGCTCCGGTGTAAGGACAACTTACTCTGGATTCCAATATGAATTTCCCATAGGTTTTCACTACCTGATGCAATAACTATGGGTGCATGTAAAGTCTCTTGCGTGCCCCCATAGTTACTCTGGATTTGGGGGTAAATTGGTTAGGATTGCACCTCAAATCTGACACAGCCTCACAGGGCTGGAAGCGAAGCTGAGATGAGGATGGAAAAAAATGGGAATGATTCACGGCCAAAATGTCTTTCATGGAAGTTTTGACTTTGAAGGGAGGCTGTCTTTGAAGACCAGGCCTTTGGCTGAGCAGGGAAAGAATGGGTCGCTGCAAATTCAAATGCGCAATTTCAGTTCATTGTTATTTTTGAGCCACAAATGCCCAGTTTCAGATCCCAAAAGCCTTGCAAAGTGCCGTTTCCTTCATTTGTTTGCAGTCATACAAAAAAAAATTCAACAAAAACAATATGCCAAAAGTATATGGCTGAATTGGCTGTATTTTTTTTCCTATTGTGTGATGTCCTGCAAGCTCTCTCAAGGACACTGCTGGGAATAACGGTCAAAATTAAATCAGACTTGTGTCTCTTTCCTTAATCTTCCAAGGACAAGATTCCACATCACTGCCAAAGATGTATTTTTACAATCGTTTCAGGATTTTTTCCCCCCAAATTAACTAATCTCTGTGAGAAAGACATATAGTTGTAGTGTTTCCATTTACCTGATGTAGTGTTTCCATATACCTGAACCAGATGTGGTATTTCCTTATATCTGAATCAGATGTGGTGTTTCCATATACCTGAACCCAGATGTGGTGTTTCCATATACCTGAATCAGATGTGGTATTTCCATATACCTGAACCAGGTGTGGTGTTTCCACATACCTAAACCCAGATGTGGTATTTCTATATACCTGAACCAGATGTGGTGTTTCCATATTCCTGAACCCAGATGTGGTGTTTCCATATGCCTGAACCCAGATTGGCATTTCTATATACCTGAACCAGATGTGGTGTTTCCATATTCCTGAACCCAGATGTGGTGTTTCTATATACCTGAACCAGACGTGGTATTTACATATACCTGAACCCAGATGTGGTGTTTCCATATACCTGAACCCAGTTGTGGTGTTTCCATATACCTGAACCCAGTTGTGGTGTTTCTATATACCTGAGCCAGATGTGGTGTTTCCATATTCCTGAACCCAGATGTGGTGTTTCTATATACCTGAACCAGATCTGGTATTTACATATACCTGAGCCAGATGTGGTGTTACCATATACCTGAATCAGATGTGGTGCAGATGATTAACACTCGATGTAGGGTTGCCATAATTCTTCACAAAACCGGGTCAGAACCCTCTGTCCCATTTGCCAGTATGTGAACACAATCCCCCAAAATCGGAGTTGTCCCTGTTTTGCGGGGACATATGGTAACCAGTACACTGGATGTAAAGATGTCAGTTTTGTTGAAGTATTGTCTGAAGTGCTGACTATTCATTTCAGTGGCATAGCTAGAGAGGGTGTAAAGCACTACTCCTACAATCCAGAGTAACTACGGGAGCATGTAAGAGACATTTACGTTGATGTAGTTACGGAACCACCTAGTGGAAACCTATGGGAAATTCATATTGCAATCTAGAGTAAATTGTTCTTACGTTGGAGCATGGACTCAGTGGTTACTCTGGATTGTGTCTTAAGTTTTGCAGATGCCTGAGTGCACCATGAAAGTGGTCTCCCCCTTTCCTTTGAAGCCATTCCAGGCAGTGGAAGCATACCCAAGACATGCATAGTTCTGGTGTCATAAACCCCGTGGCATCGCGACCCAGTCATGGGAAGATTGAGCCTAAAGAGGACATACCCCCAAATCCAGAGTAACTACGGGAGCGCGTAAGAGACATTGCATGCACCTGCAGTTACTGCACCACCTAGTGAAAATCTATGGGAAATTCATATTGGAATCCAGAGTAAGTTGTTCTTACACTGGAGCAAGGACTCCCTGTAGTTACTCTGGATTTTGCCCAGAGTTACACAGCTCTGAACAAGCAGAAAGTACAATCTAGGTTCCATGTCTCTTTTAGGCCATTGAATCTCTGAGCTTTCCTAGAAAACATGCTTGGCACATAATGAATGATGTATATCTTCAGTTACTCACTGCAGAGCAAGAACACTCTATGTACGAGTGTTACCCATAGGCATGCATGCCCCTTTTCAACCAGCTGACAACAGTGCTTGGGGGAAAGCATTCATTCATTCATTCATTCATTCATTCATTCATTCATTCATTCATTCATTCATTCAAGCTGCGATCCTATCCCCCGGTTAGGCTGGCATAAGTCCTGGTACAAGTGCTCTGCTGACCTGGGATGTCATAAAAGTGCTGCAAGAGACTTCTGCGCCATTCCTGGGTGGAGTGGGCCAGTGAACACATGTGAACACACCACCATGGGAGCAGGGAGACAGGTGAGTTGTACCACCTTAAATTGGTTAGGATTGCAGCCTCATTCATTCATTCATTCATTCATTCATTCATTCATTCATTCATTCTGTAGAGCCGGAATTTCAATCTAGACTGGTGATTTTCACGGCACACCATCTCATGGCACACCTTATTCATCTCACAGCACACACATCTGGCACACCAAGGCACTGAAATTGTCAAGACACACCATCAGTTGTTTTGACCATTGACAAGGCACACCAGACTGTTTAAATACCCCAATTTTCCTATTAATGAATGTCATTCCCCAAATTCCCATGGCACACCTGAGGACTATCCGTGGCACACCACGGCACACCGGTTGAAAATCACTGATCTAGAACAACTCCAAGGGCAGTTTCAAGGAGCGCATTACAGTAGCTCAGTTGTCAGTTTGCTATGGATGGCTGCCACTTGAGACACTAGCAGCCAATCAATCCTGTATTGGATTTTATATTGCTGGCTGTTATATATTTTATTGACTGTTTTTACTGAGTGTTTTTATGGTATTTTACTGTCTTGTTGTATTTTATTAAATATTTTAATTTATCGCCAGCAGCTTTGGGTGCTTTCTTGGGAGAAAGGTGGCATACAAATAAAATAAAATATAAATAATCAATCCAGGATGGAAGAGAACCTCTAGATCAGTGGTCAGGGAACAGGGGTAAATTACCCCAAATGGGGTACAATGAAATTCCTGGGGGTAATGGACAGTCGCGCTGCCAAGACACAGCCAGGCATGCATATGAATCTATATGCATGCCCGGCTGTGTCTCGGCAGTGCAGCCGTCCATTATCCCCAGGAATTTCATTTTTACCCCATTTGGGGTAATTTACCCCTGTTCATTGTATATAGAATCTACATATAGATTCTATACGCATGCCCGGCTGTGTGTGTTACAGTACTGTAGTGTACAAGGACCTGTCCGTCAGTCTTGAGAGACTCTGGTATTGTGCTCGGCACTGTATATGCTGCATGTGAAGCACGAAAGCCTGGGTTGGATTGTTATGCAGGATAGGCTGTTACCCAAGCAGCAAATCCCCCCTCTCCATGCCACTGAATTAGTCCAATGGAAAGGCAGAGCCAATACGATTGGATCCAGCTGGCGTCGCAGAGCTGGGCTAAGGACAGGAGCTCACCCTGTCTTGTGGGGCCGACCCGGGTCTCGAACCCTGGCCTGCTGGTTAATAGGCACAGTGTCTTAGCCACGTGTGCCACAATGGTTAAGTATAAGAAGTTTCCAAAGGGCAGTTTCAGAAAGGGAACCAGGCTTTACCCAGCAGGTTGGTTCTGGATTGATAAGCCTTGGTATGTCCCTTTTAAATGCATGATTCTGTGTTACCTGCGAAGCCCCCTACTCCGGGTCTCGAACCCTGGCCTGCTGGTTAACAGGCACAGCATCTTAACCGCTTGTGGCACCCACAGCCCAAGGACCTGACACAGTGCACTATATTAATAACACATGATTTCCTTCCATTCAAATCAAGGGGGTAACGTTGGCATATCTTAATATATTTTGGGGTAAAAGGTAAAAATGTTCCCTGCCCTAGATTATAAAATTGCTTCTCATTGGATAACATGATGCCATCCAGACGAGGCCACGTGCCCCACCAACGTCAAATCTCTTCTTTCTGAATCGAGTTGAGCTTTACTATCTGGTGTCTTACAATTCATTTGTATCTCCATGGATTTGTTCACATTTCCAAGTGATTTATACCTTAATGTATTCAGTATTTCACCGTTACGGTCTTGGATCGTTCCTTCTTCAAATTGCTTTCATTCGCATCCCCCTTTCCAAATCATAACATTTTTTTTTGCGACAAAAAATTGACAAAAGATGATATAAACACCTAATTTTTCATATTTCATGTCGTCGTTCTGCTTTCTTTTTCCCCCTGAATCTGTATCCAAATTACTTGTTTGCAATTATCGTTGAAGTGTCTTGTTTACTAAAAGCAGTGTAGGGTTTTTTGTTTTTTTTTTTGCAAATCTGATTGAAAATGCAACTCCACATTTCCCCGTCACCACTCTGGGGTTCCCTGTTAAATACAACCCAAGGAAGACGGAGTGTTTTTCAGACAGGCTGGAAATGAAAGGCAACAAAGTGCCATATTTCTCTTTCTGAGTGATAGAAGACATTGGTTTGTTGCATCTAAATTACGTGGCAATTTGTCCGTGTAATTGGCTTGTAATTGTAATGGGGTCGCATTGGGATGTAATTCAATTAGCTGCACACCTCCTGGAAATGTAGGTGGGAGAAACGGCCCACAATGGGGAGAAATGGGGGTACACTAATGGAACACTATGGATGAAATCCTAAACACACTTTCCTGGGAGTAAGCCAGTGGTGGGCTTCAGGGGGCTCCCACTGGTTCTATAGAACCTTTTGCTAATGAGCGCCTGGTTCTGCGAACCGGTTACTAATGGGACATAGGGCAAAATCCAGAGCAGTTACGGGTCCACGCAGTTATGTCACCCTCTAGTGTTATCTTATGGAAAGTGACCTTAACTGCTCCGGATCAAAGGTCTTAATTTGACTTTAGGATATGGGCCACAGAACCTGTTGTTAATTTAGGTTATTAGGAAATATAACCTGTTGTTAATTTAGTTGAATCCCAGCACTGGGCACATCGTACCTGTGCCCAGAAAAAAGGGGCCCAAGAGCCAAGGAAAGGGGCAGAAAATTCCTTAGATCTCAGAAAAGTTCTGTGCATATATAGTGTGAAGACTGGTGTAATCCTATATAGCTTAATGAATAAAAATCTGTAGGAATTTTGATCTAATGATTGAAATTATCTACTGGAAAGGGGGATGGATGCAAAATAAACTTTGTACCTTCCTGTCCTTGATTCACTCCATCCCAGTCCCCTCTCTATTCATCTCTCTTCTTGCCCCATTCCACCCATTCACCATGTACCCCATATGCCAGTGGTTCTCAAAGTGGAGGTTGGGACCCCCCTCTGGGAGAATCAAGACTTCAGATCAGGGTGGGTTGAAAGAGAATCTTGGAATCTGGCACTGGGCTTTCCTGGGAGTAACTACAGGAGCACGTAAGAGACATTTTACGTCATCATAGTTACAGCACCACCTAGTGAAAACCTGTGGTAAATTCATATTGCAATCCAGAGTAAATTGTTCTTACATCAGAGCAAGGATTCCCTGTAGTTATTCTGGATTGCGTCCTAAGTTTCATTGAACACAATGAGGCTTACTTCTGAGTAGATATGGAGGAGCTCTGTCATAACGGTGATTTCACATCCTGGTAAGTTTGACTGGGGGTCTAATATAAAGTTTTAAGTTTGAAAGGGGTCCCAGGCTAAAACAAAGCTGTGGTGGCACAAGTGGTTAAGACACTTTGCCATTAACCAGCAGGCCAGGGTTCGAGAATCCTGGTCTTACAAGCAGGGTGACCAGATTATTCCTGAACCAAAATTCCTAACCCCAAGCCAAAATTCCTACTCGCTTAAAAAAATTGCCAAAAATGTATTTTTTTGTTTTTGTTTTTTGTTTTTTTTTTACCATAACTTTTGATAGGAAGGAGATATCTTCAAACTGATTATTGCATTGGATTCTGCTCTTCAATACGAATCCAACGACATATGGCATGATGGGGTATTGTGCACTATCGCAAAGTTTCAAAATGTAGGACAATGAAGCCAAAATGTAGGACACCCAGACAGGAGGCTAAAAATCCGGACAAATCCGGACAAATCCGGTCAAATCCGGACAAATCCGGACAAATCCGGTCATATGGTCACCCTGCTTACAAGATGGGGTGAGCTCCCGTCCTAGCCCAGCTCCTGCCAACCTCGGTTTAAATGCATGCAAATACAATTAGATAAATAGTACCCATGTGGGTGGGAAGGTAACAGCATTCCCTTCGCATGTGGGCCACATGTCGGACAACGCTGCTGTATGGATCTAGAAACAGGGTTCTAGATCCACCACACCCTACAGTTGGTCACGACTAGCAGTATAACCTGAAGGGGACACCTTAACCTTTTTACCAACCGACTTTAATAGACCATCCAAAGATACCATGCTAGCCCCTTCCGGAAAGTGTTGGACTGCATGCGTTGTCTCCTCTAAACTTAAGTCAAGCTGGAGTCTAGAAAAAAATTATGAACTCAGAGCATATACTCCTCACCCCACACCATCCTTCCTCAATCTGACTAATACCCCAAATATACACCCACAATTTTATGAGTCACTCTTGTGACATTCTAATGAGCCACTGATCTTTGACTTGGGAAGTTAGTTATCAGCATCCCATTTCATAGCTAAGGACGTGAAGTTTCGGACCAATGGGGCTGTAATCTGAACACCGGTCCGGATGTGTTTTTCTAGTGCATGATGTGTGTGTCTGTCTCTCTCTGTGTGTGTATGTTCCAGGCTAGGTTAGCAGCACTGCACGGCATAGCAGTAGGAGGCTTCAAACTGATTCTTGCAACATGGAAAAAATAATATTTATTTATTTATTTATTTATTTATTTATTTATTCATTCATTCATTCATTCATTCATTCATTCATTCATTCATTCATTTATTTATTTATTTATTTATTTATTTATTTATTTATTTATTTATTTATTTATTTAAATGGTATGTAATGAGTCCTCCTTGCCACATGATATGGTGATGGCATCTGACCAACACCCAAATCCAGAGTAACTACAGGAGCATGTAAGAGACTTTACGTGCATTCATAGTTACTGCACCACCTAGTGAAAACCTATGGGAAATTCATATTGGAATCCAGAGTGAGTTATTGGAATCCAGAATTCATATTGGAATCCAGAGTGATAATCCAGGACTCTCCTTAGTTATTCTGGATTTTGCCCCTAAGCAGATTGCTATGTGTTATGCATGCACTCGCATGAAAGTTGCACTGGTGGTGGGGTTAAAATCATGCTTTAAGAAACAGTGGCATACTGAAAATGGCTTGACAAACTTGGGTCGGAGCTCTGATCTGAATCCTTTTTGTGTTCCCAATCCTTGCTCACGTCTTTCTGTATTGGTCGACTCTGTTGCGGCAACGGCGACCTCTCCAAATTCCTCCGAAGTGGGGTTCCTTCCTTCAACAAGACAGAGAGAGTCCATCATCCCCTCATTTTCAAACGTTCTGCGTCTTTCTCCTTGTCTGTTTCTGTCAACCAACCCAATCCGGAAATTGCAGCGCGGGTCATCAGCGACACGCAGTGCGTGCAACAAGGCGAGCTTGTCATCACGGCTTGATTTCCATCTCCAATCATTCTGCCAAGCCAAACAATGTCTGGTGTGTAGTAAACAGCCATGGCAGGCAGCTTATTGTGTATTTCTTTATTGCGGTTGTAGATGAGGTGAGGGTGAAGAAGCTCCCCAGATTCAGGAACAGGCAGGAGAAAAATTGCATTGTAAAATGTGGATGCAAAGGGCCACCAGGAGAAGAAATATATGTGTAGATGTTTTCATATAATCTGCTGTGATATTAGTTTAATACCCTGAGGCTCTCTTCCTGAACTTCTTTCCTTAACTCTCGTACCACTTGTCTCTTTATATGCTTCCCTGCTTCAGTGGCATAGCGGGGGGGGGGGGGTGCAGCAGCAAAGAACTACATTTTACAGGGGACCTCACTCTTGCCTTCAGAGCCATTCCAGGCAATGGGAGGTGAGGGATTACAACAATGAAAGAGCAGTAAGTGGGGGAGCACAACCCTAAGAGGCCTCAGAGCTCAGAGGAACAGCTGTACCAAAATAGATGCTGCTGGATTTTAGGGTGCTGAATCTTCTCAGGGTAAGGGGTGGTTATTATTATAAATAGTGTGAAGACTGGTGTGATCCTATATAGCTTAATGAATAAAAATTTGTATTATTATTATGGAGATGGTTCCTCCCCATCCATCCATCCATCCATCCATCCATCCATCCATCCATCCTTCCTTCCTTTTGTTCATCCATCTATCTGCTTGTCTGTTGGTCCATCCATCCTTCCATCCAACCATCTATGCATCCATCCATGGTGATGGACTACTTCGGCACTATAGTGATGGACCAGTTTGGCACTCCATCTATCCTTCCTTCCTTCCTTCCTTCCTTCCTTCCTTCCTTCCTTCCTTCCTTCCTTCCTTCCTTCCTTTTGTTCATCCATCTATCTGCTTGTCTGTTCATCCATCCATCCTTCCATCCAACCATCTATGCATCCATCCATGGTGATGGACCACTTCGGCACTATAGTGATGGACCAGTTTGGCACTCCATCTATCCTTCCTTGCTTCCTTCCTTGCTTCCTTGCTTCCTTCCTTCCTTCCTTCCTTCCTTCCTTCCTTCCTTCCTTCCTTCCTTCCTTCTGTTCATCCATCTATCTGCTTGTCTGTTCATCCATCCATCCTTCCATCCAACCATCCATGCATCCATCCATGGTGATGGACCACTTCGGCACTATAGTGATGGACCAGTTTGGCACTACATCCATCCATCCATCCATCCATCCATCCATCCATCCATGGTGATGGACCAGTTCGGCATTACATCCTCTCCTATCTTTTTTGCAGGAGAGGAGATTCCGGTTGGAGATCCGGAAAAAATTCCTGATGGTGAGAGCCGTTCGGCAATGGAAAAGATTGCCAAGGGAGGTGGTGGATTCTCCCTCACTGGGGGTCTTCAAGCAGAGGCTCCACCAGCACCTGTCGGGGATGCTCTATGGGGATTTCCTGCTGCAGGCAGGGGGTTGGACTAGATGACCTACTAGGTCCCTTCCAACTCTACGATTCTATGATTCTATCATTCTATCATTCTATCCTTCCATCTGTCCATCAACAGCAATAATTAATGGCATCCATCCATCCTTCCATCCATCCATGGTGATGGACCAGTTCAGCACTATGGTGATGGACCAGTTTGGCACTACATCCATCCATCCATCTGTCCATCAACAGTAATAATTAATGGCATCCGATGCCCACACTTGATCCTCCAGCTTACTGACATGAGGGCATCTTTGCGACTCTCCGTTGTGTTGCCACAGCTGCTTACCATTTATGACGATGGACCAGTTTGGCACTACATAACATCCATTTTTATGATGCAGGTGAGGCTCCTATGCTGCTGGGACATGGGTTTTGATGGTGCTGCCACCTGTTAGGATCAGGTCCTCAATCCTCTACTACTCACCTGTTTGCATGCCCAGTTTTTCGACAATCCATCTCAGTTACTGAGCTGTGTGAGCAGCAAATAGTGGCCTTTCCTTCATCCTTTTGTATGTTGGCACAGGGGAGCCATTCAGGCACCCATAAATTCCAGCGGGGTGACCCAGTAAATGCCGAGTTGAGCAGCAAATTTTGGATGGCCCCGTGACAGTTTCCCTCTTCTGTATTTAGGACCCATTTCCTGCCCTGTTTTATTCTCATATTAATCCGATATCTTTCTCCAGCCGATGCGGCCATAAAAATAAAAAATGGGGCATTTGCTGTAAAAGTTTATTGACGGGGTTGGGGGGGGGATTAGAGGCGAGGATGGATGCTATTTTCACACCAGCCTATGTTTCTGGGTAGATATTTTGCTTTGATAGGAAAGGAACCAATCCATTCCTGGAGATTGTGTGCTCATTTATAAATGTTTGCCTTGACATTTCCAATCATGCAAACATGGTAGCAATCTCTGAAGATGGCTGAGAGTTTTGGATATTACACAATTTCCCAGGGAAAGTGCCATTCATAAGAGAGGGCAATACAGATGGTGTTTCCTCCTCGAAGGGCGTGTGTCGCGGCAGCCCTCGGATCCCTTGAGAGAGCAGAAAGCTTGAAACGCAACTCCAGGTAGGGTTGTTGGAGGTGAATTTGCAGACAGCCGCATTTACCGGCATGAAGGCACCACCTTTCCAAAAAGACCCAGATCAAAGATTCATAGAAAAAAAAAATTGTGCGCCCAAAAGAACATGGAGAAAATGCACAAGCTATAAAAGATAGAAGAGGAAAGGAAATGTGTATTTGTTGGTTTGCTTCCCTTCGGTTTTAAAGTACCACTTTCATGACTGATCAGAGACGCGTGATTCTGACAGAGATGACAGAGGAAAAGCCCCAGTTCAAACCGCGCAGCGATGGATTTAACTCTGCGTTGTCTGAACTCGGCGCATTTCTTTGGAAAGTGATGTGAAACAGAACCTGCCGGGACATGCATTGATCTTTGCAGGAAGGAACGCTGGGCAATTGGGATGGGATTTCAAAGGGATCTTGGAAAGAGCTGAAATATATAAATAAGCGGCTTCAAGGGGGTTCGGGCAATGGTGCAATTACTCATCATGGGTCATCAAGGTTCAGCCATGTTAGGCACCAGCCAAGAGAGCACCCGTCCATCAGAGGCCGCACCGGGCCAGAATAACACAGAAGACTTTCAATTTAGTGGCCACGATCATGATCCATCAGGAGAAAGCCATAACTAGGGTGTAAAAGGTAAATGTCCCTACAATCCAGAGTAACTACAGGAGCATGTAAGAGACATTACGTGTACTTGTAGTTACTGCACCACATAGTGAAAACCTATGGGAAATTCATATTGCAATCCAGAGCAAATTGTTCTTACATCGGAGCAAGGACCACCCAAACTTACTCTGGATTGTGCCCTGTGTCCCCTGCAGGTTGCCCCGTTAGTTGTGACCAACTCTAGGGAGCAATGTTAATCCCTGTTTCTTAAGCAATAGAGCCAGCGTTGTCCAAAGATGCCTCCATGAACATGTGCGTGAAACGCTGTCACCTTCCCACCAAGGTGGTACCTATTTATCTATGTTCATCTCCATGCTTTCAAACTGCAAGGTTGGCAGGAGTTGGGCAAGGAATGGGAACTCACTCAGTCTTGCAGACCCGGATGAGCACCATTCTGCCAAACGGGGGCATCCGAGTGCCCCCAGGCTCTGTCCTCGTTATGGAGCAGGTGCTGGTGGCACCATGTTGAGCCCCATTCCTTCTCCTCTAGAACCTCCAGCAAAGCCACCTTCTCTAAGGAGAACCTGGAAGTCCCAGGCAGTCCTCCCAGGAAGACTCACCGGCTGCACTTATCTTATTTATAACCTCCAGTTGGCAAGATCAATAAGATAAGTGCAGCCAGATAAGTGCAACCAATAAGTGCCAACCTCCAGTTGGCAAGACCAATAAGTTAAGTGCAGCCAGTGAGTTCCATGCAAAGCCAGTCTGTCCATGGATCGCTAAGGGGCACTCACCTTCCTTCTGCCCATCTAGCGCACCACTCTGCTGCCCTCCACACATCTTGCACACTGTTTCCCTCTTCCTTCAGGTAGCAAAAGAAGGAGGTTTGCAAATGGTGACAGGTAAAAGGGGCATTGTCTGGTGTGCCGTCTTCAGCCCTGGGAGCAGTGGAGTAGCTTGGGGGGGGGGCAAAGCACAAGTTTTGCAGGGAGTTTCAATGCAGCATGCAAGGGTCTCCTCCTCTCTTTCAGGTGGTGAGAACAAAATGGTAATGGATGCTTCTATTTTGCTCCCATTGCCTGGAATGGCTCCAAAGGGAAGTTTGGGGTGACACTCCATGGTGACACTCACTGCAAAACTTATTGCTTTGCACCCCATCTAGCTACTCCACTTATTGGGAGATATCAGTCAGAATGAAAATAATAATAATAATTGTAGTTCTAGAATCATAGAGTTGGAAGGGACCTAATAGGTCATCTAGTCCCAACTCAATAGTTCTTTTAATCCAATGATGTCCAAACTTTTGGGGCAAGAGGGCTACATTATCTCTCTGATGCTGGGAGATTGGAGGCTGGAAAAATTGGGAGGCTGGAAAAATTAATTTACATTTCAAATTTGAATAAACTTACATAAATATTACATTACATAAATGGTTGGTTGATTATAGGTTCAAACAAGTAGCATGCTAAAAATAATATTAATATTAAGCCATTATGTGAGTCTGTGTCCACACGCACACACATGCATATATACCTACATACAAATATGCATATCATGTAATTCTATGCCATGTATGATTGTAAGATCTATCTATCCAGTGGGTTCTCACAGGTTCTATAGAACCCTTTGCTAATGAGTGCCTGGTTCTGAGAACTGGATACTAATGGGACCTAGAACCTGTTGTTAATTGAGGTTATTAGGACATTGAACCTGTTGTTAATTTAGCAGGGTGACCAGATTATTCCTGAACCCCAGGCCAAAATTCCTACCCACTTAAAAAATTGCCAAAAGTGTATTTTTTATTTTTGTTTTTCTGTTTTTTTTACCATAACTTTTGATAGGAAGAAGATATCTCCAAACTGATTTTTGCATTGGATTCTGCTCTTCAATACGAATCCAACGACATGTGGCATGATGGGGTACTGTGCACTATCACAAAGTTTCAAAATGAAGCCAAAATGTAGGACAATGAAGCCAAAATGTAGGACACCTGGACAGGAGGCTAAAATTCTGGACAAATCCAGGTTTTTCTGGTCATATGGTTACCCTGTTAATTTAGGTTATTAGGACACTGAACCTGTTAATTTATTTGAATCTCACCACTCCTACCTACCTACCTACCTACCTACCTACCTATCTCTCTCTCTCTCTCTCTCTCTACACATTTATAAATGGCATAGAATTACATGATCTCCATATTACTTAAGACCTGTAAAATATTACACATTAGAGTGTATTATAGATTACTGGAAGATTACGGCCTCAATCTAGAGTAACTACGGGACCTTTTATCCCGACGTAGTTATGGTACCATTTATGGGAAACCTATGGAAATAGAGCAATCCAGAGTATGTGGGCACAATCCAGAGTAACAACGGGGAGTCCTTGCTCCGGTGTTAGAACAATTTACTCTGGATTGCAATATGGATTTCCCATAGGTTTTCACTAGGTGGTGCAGTACCTACAGGTGCACATAATGTCTCTTATGTGCTCTGCAGTTACTCTGGATATCTACTCAGGCTTGTAATCTACACGGCTTGTAGTCTACAAGGATTGTAGTCTACAAGGATCGTTGTCTACAAGGCTTACCCAAAGGCCAAATGGAGGGGTCTTGCTACAGGCCGCATTGAGGTTCGCCATGGGCAGCATCCGGCCCACGGGTTGGGGTTTGGATGCCCCAATCTAGTCCTATCATTCTGAGGATTGTGAAGCAGAAAGAGAAGAGGTAACGTTGTGCGTTGTCGAAACACTCTTCACGCAACCAGTTTCAGAAACTGCTGGAAATGGAAAGTGTTGGTTTTTGGCAATCATGAAAACAAACATGAAACTAGAGAAAGAGCTTTGATTGACTTCTAGTTCTGGGCCACTTGCTTATGAATCTGGAAGCAGAAGCCGAGTTTGGAGAGCAAGAACTAACTTTTCCACTGTTGCCCCCTTTAAAGTTGTTCTCTTTGGAGGATGAGGAGGGAGCAGCTGGTGAGATTTACCTCTTAATTTTTAAAGTGACATCCAAAAGAGGCGCCCAAGAGAACCGCAAACGCAGCCTTCAGAGTTCCTAAGCAATTCCAAGACCTTGGAGAACAAAAGGCCGGGTCTGCATGCGAAATTCACATCTTGAAAGAGAATTAAGGAGCCAAGCGGTCCCGAGCTGCTTGCCGATGCTGATTGTGCTGCCTTAATTGTGCCGGCGCATTACGGTAGCACATCAGAGAGGGAAGAAAGGACAGAGGAGAGAACAAAAGAAGGAAGAACAACAAAAGGGGAAGCATAAAGGAATAATGATACCAGTGACAAGTCAGAGGATGGGGGCAAACAGATCATAAACAGGAATTACTGAGCAGATATGTGGGGAGGGGATGAATTTGTTCCACTGGTGGAGGAGCAGGAGAGCATCAAAAGGATCAGTAGCCCATATTGCACTGACGCAACAATGATTAAAAATGTACTACTTTCCCCAGAAGTTCAGGGAATTTAGTTGCTGACAAAGCAGAATCTACTATCTTTAGAAGGCAGAACGGACTTGAATTTTCCCACGTGGGTTGGATATATCTGATGACATGTTTTTAATAGTTCATATGGTTCCCCGACTGCAGTGCCATGTGGATACTCTCACCCGAGAGTCTTCCCATGCAGTTGACATGATTGGTTTCCCTTCTGCCCGACCCATGATTTAAGTCTTGTGTGTATGGTTCAAATATGAACGGAGAAAGTCTGCAGAATCACAGCAAGCTAGCAGTGTGTGAGAGCGACTGAGGACCATAGGAAACATGTGGCTCATCCATGGGACCGTACCTTTGTGGCAGTGCAATCCTTACTCCTGGTTAGTCTGGTACAAGCCCTGGCACAAGTCCAGTGGTGGGCTGGGGGTGTCCCAAAAGACCTAAAACCCTCAAATCCAGAGTAACTATGGAGCATGTAAGCGACATTATGTGCACCCGTAGTTACTGCACCATCTAGTGAAAACCTATGGGAAATTCATATTGGAATCCAGAGTAAATTGTTCTTACACCAGAGAAAGGACTCCCCATAGTTACCCTGGATTGCACCCTATGGCTCTTCTGCGCCACTCATGGAGTGGTTAGGGCAGTGCACAAACATGTGCTGGCCTCCCCATGCCGCTATGGGAATAGGGCAATGGGTGAGTTGCACAGGCCTAAATTGGTTAGGATTGTGCTCTCACCTTCTTGAGTGACCATCTTACTCTGTGGAATGTGTACATGAGGGCAAACTGTTTCATAGCCCGCCTACCTGATGGTGCCATCACGGTGATAAAACAAGCCAGTAACCAGAAATATTGCCATAAGGGAGCCTAAGGGAGCAGAGAATCATTGCAGAATGGCCTGGAAAAATATAAGTTGCTCAATATGTTCAAAGGTGCCTCCAGGTATTACTTCCTAGTAAGCAGTTGGGGAAATATTGACTCTAAGCTTTGTTGTCCTTATCCCTCCGCAAGGAAAAAGCTGGAAGACTAAGGGCAAAATCCAGAGTAACTACGGGAGCACATAAGAGACATTAGGTGCACCCATAGTTACTGCACCACCTCGTGAAAACCTATGGGAAATTTCTATTGCAATCCAGAGTGACTTGTTCCTACTCCGGAGCAAGGACTCCCCGTTACTCTGGGTTACTCTGGATTACTCTGGATTTCTTACTCTGATTTCACCCAATGCCTGTTAATTACTCTGGATTTCACCCAATGCCTGTTAACCAGTAGGCCAGGGTTCGAGTTACTCTGGATTTCACCCTAGGGTTGTCATAATTCTCTTCCATGAAACTGGGACAGGACCCTCTGTCCCATTTGCAAGTATGTGAACACAATCCCTCAAAATTGGGATTATACGGGACATGTGGCAACCCTATGGAAGACAGAATTTTTAAAAGGAGGAATATTAAATAGGAGTGGAATATTCTGGAGGCAGGGTGACCATATAGAATGTAAGACAGAGTGCCTATACCTTTAACCGTTGCATAGAAGAGGGAATTGAGATAGGTTTAGTTCATCAGAGAAGGGTTTTAAAAACAACACCCACCTCAATCAACACCACCAAGCAGATGTCAAGGGGAATGGTGCATTCTTCCATAGTGGCCCCTCATAAGAAGTGGTAAGCCCTCTGGCTCTTCCCTCTCAGCCCCCTTTCCTTGTCCTTCAAAGGGGAGCCTCCCCAGTGGCGTGTAGACATGGGGAGGTAGGATTCATAGCTGTAGTGGGATTCAAATAAATTAACAACAGGTTCTATGTCCCATTAGTAACCGGTTCTCAGAACCAGACACTCATTAGCAAAGCGTTCTATAGAACCTGTGAGAACCCCCTGAAGCCAGTGGTGGGCTTCAAACTGGCTAACAACCGGTTCGCTGGAGGGCACAGGGGTGGGGCACCACCCCAGAACACTGCGCATGTGCCAAGGTTGGCGCGTGTGCAGTGTGTCATCTGAAGCCGCTCAGATTCAGAAGAGCACAGCGCACGCGACAGCTTTGACGCGTGCACAGTCTCCTCTGAAGTCAGTCGGTGGTGGCTCCCCATTGGAGAGTAGGAAGTCTGCATCTCTACGAGGCCATTTGGCCTCACTAGAGAGGCGGAACAGCACTTGCCACTCCGCTTCCCTAGTGAGGCCAAATGGCTCTGCAGAGGAGACTGCGCATGCTCCAAGGTTGACACATGCACAGTGTGTCTTCTGAAGGCAGCTGGCTTCAGTCTGCATCTCTGTGGGGAAGTCTGTGTGGAAGTCTGCATCTCTGTGGGGCCATTTGGCCTTGCTAGAGAGGTGGAATGGCTCATGCCGCTCTGCGTCTGTAGCGAGGCCAAATGACCATGCAGAGGCATGCAGTGCACATGTCTGAGCCTTTGGACGTGCGCAGTGCATCTGTGCAGCCATTGGGCCTTGCTATGGAGGTGGAGCAGCTGGCCTCACCTCTGGAGCAAGGCCCAATGGGTGCGCAGAGACAAAGTCTCGGACATGTGCAGTGCATCTTTGTTCCAGCTAGCTCCAAGACGGAGCAACAGCTTCTGGCTGCTGTTCCACCTCGGAGTTTGCCGGAATGAGAGGGTGCAGCGAGTTAGTCCCAAGCCAAGTGCTAACTAATGGTTTGCTAGGATTGGGTCCAGTTTAACAACTGGTTCTGGCAAACCGGTGTGAACCGGCTGCAACCCACTTCTGCCTGAAGCCCACCACTGGAAAGCCACCACAGTGCGCTCTTCCACCTTCAGGGAGCTTCCTCACAACCTCATCAGCCTGGCGTGCCAGGGCAGTGCGTTCCGCTTCTGCTTGTTGACATAAGAGGGGAATAACAGAGGATGACTCTAAGTCTCTCGCATTTAGTGACAGCTCCTTTCCAGTTCTTCTCCTGACTCCTGAGCTACAACTAGTTTAACTCTCCGGAAGAAAAACGAGGGAGGAAAATGATGTTCGGGTTTCCTACCAGTGCTGAGAAAGTCGCGCAATCATTGTGGGGGAAATTAGATCTGCACCACCAGACATGTTGTCAGTTGAGCTCTTGCCCTTGGCTTGTTACTGAAAAAGGAAGATGTGTCGGTGGAAAGAATTTTGTCGAAAGACAAACAGGTTTGAATCAAGTATGGGAACTCTCTAGGAAGCACAAGTAAGGAAGAAAAGAAAAAGAAGAAATAAAAAGAAGAAAATTTTACATGTTCTCTGCTGTAATTAATATTATTTCCATTTTTTTTCAAAGGACTCTATCCCCCCCTTACTCACAAGCAAGCTTCACATCCTGTTAATCAATCCTTTGGCAACCAGGTGGAGGGAAGGGCAATGAGGATGCTCTACATTCGGTGATCCCACTTTGCCAACATTCCTTGACAGGTGGCTTTCCGCCCCCTTCCACCCCTTCCCGTAATAGTTCACTGGATCAAAGAACTTCACAGTAACATACCATTTAACAGACAAAGAGTTATGGGTTTTGACTGACTGTAGAAGCGGCATTACCAGCTCTCTCTCTCTCTCTCTCTCTCTCTCTCTCTCTCTCTCTCTCTGTGGACCCTCCAAAATTTTTGTATTTTTCTTTCTTTCTTTTCTTTCACTTTTCTTTCTTTCTTTTCTTTCTTTCTTTCTTTCACTTTTCTTTCTTTCTTTCTTTCTTTCTTTCTTTCTTTCTTTCTTTCTTTCTTTCTTTCTTTCTTTCTTTCTTTCCCTCTCTCCCTCTCTCTCTCTCTGGACCCTCCAGAATTTTTTTCCCTTTCTTTAGCTCATCTTCACCTCACTTTCTCTCTCTCTCTCTCTCTCTTTCTTTCAAGTCATTAAATAAAAAGTAGGATACAGAAGTGGGCACACAGTGGATCAACCTGCAAGCCCTGTGCCCACTCACACTGCACTTGCCCACTGCCTCTTCAAAAAGAAACCTGTGGCAGCAGCAGTAGGAAGTGGCCTCGCAGCTAGCCATGGGTAAACACTGTTGCCCAGCTGTGCCATATAAGTAGTAAACTTCCTCCTTTCAGTGACTGAGTACAACCATTATAGGACAACTGATGAGTTGTCAGGACAGTTTTATTAATTCCAGAGTGATTCCAAAAGTATTTAATTGAGTAAACAGTTTTAAGTTAAATATCATAAAGTGTCAGATAGCATCTTGACTCCTTTATCCTTTATCCTTGACTCCTTTATACTCCCCCTCTTTTGATGTAATGAGTCACTGGGATAGTTTTACCGCCACTGAACTCCTCCTCCACTTATGTTTATTTCTTCCTTGAATACAACAGTGACTCTCTCCGGCCCCCGAGCAACCATCAAACTTTGGAGAAGAGTTGCTTGGTTAACCTTTGACATGCTCTTTAATTCCCTTTCCTGGACTAGACCTGTGCACTCATGTTCTCCTGGAATAGAATGAGATGTTCTCCTGCTGAAGTGATGGTTTTTCTAGTACTTTGTGTTTAAATCCACAATAAAAATAACCCAAATCCAGAGTAACTACAGGAGCACATAAGAGACTACGTGCATCAGTAGTTACTGCAACACCTAGTGAAAACCTATGGGAAATTCATATTGGAATCCAGAGGAAGTTGTTCTTACACCGGAGCAAGTACTCCCCGTAGTTACTCTGGATTTTGCCCTAAATCTGCAGCAGAACCAAACAGCAGTATGCAAGTGTTGGGCCATAATTCTGTCCTTCATCACCTGTTCTGTCCAAAGATCCTTTTGAATGTCCACTTTGATCAATTATCACCCCTTTCCCGATAATGGCTGTCAGTGTGGAAAGGAATAAATACAGAAATATATTATCAGTTTATTGCTACATAAATTCCTAAATAATTGCTCTTGTCCAGAGCACATTCTCCCCCTTCAATTCCATTTAACTCGGACAGAAAAGTCACAGCCACTGCCATTCCAAGGTGCTTCCCAGTTCAGTCCAGTCTGAGTTTCCCTAGACCAGTAGAATTCTGGTTTTCCATCTGTGTGTATCTATGCCTCAGTCTCTGGAGAGCAGGCAGAATGTTCCTTCTGAGCCTGCTTTTATTCTTGCAGGATCCCATTAGTCCCAATGAGGTTCCGGTATGAGCAACACCCACTGCCTTCTGCTGAGTGCCGTTCCTCCTAAGAAGGTCCATGTGAGAGCAACAGCCTCAACTATCAGAGCACAATCGTAACCACGTCTACTCAAAAGTAAGCCCCATTGTGTTTAATGAATCTTACACGTAGGAAAGTGTTTAGGATTGCAATCAGAGTCCCCAATAGCCATAATTCTTGCTCTCCTCTGAGCTGTCAAAACATGAGAATTGCTGCCAACACCACAGCAGTCGCTCTGATCGTCTTGGGGCAAAATCCAGAGCAGTTATGGGTCCACGCATTTACATCACTGTGGTGAATTCACCTGGAAGTACAATCAAGGACCACCAGAAGTACAACCTAGAACCTTTGGGGACCTATATGGGGGAAAGTTTGTATGTGAGTCAACGCCCCAAGTACCCCCCCCCATGATATGGACCTCTTTCCTGACGCAGTGGAGGTCTGGTCTGTGAAAGACATTGTGGAGCTGCAATATAGGGGACGGGGGAACTTTGGATGAAGGAGGGGGATCACCGTGGGTCCATCTCCGAGATGGTATGCAAGAGGAGGAGTGCACATCCTCCCAAGGAGTACGCCTGGTTAATGGGGGAGGGCGGACCAGGCGGGAAATTTAAGCAATGAAGAAGAGTGGGAAGGGCATTTGGAGTTGGTGTTGCCCTGCAGTGAGAGGCAGCAGGACTCCGAGGCTGCTCAGCAGGAGGCTGCAGGAGTCGAAGCATCTGAGCCAGGGGTGGGCAGGGCCTGGCCCAAGAACCGGTTCTCCAGAAGTGGGCGGGGCCAGGGGGTGGGGCCAGGGCCAGGGGGCAGGGCCGGCGAGGTTTTTAATTTAACAATTTAAAAAATTAAATTACTTACTTCTGAGTAGACCTGCATAGGATGGGGCTCTGAGGCTGCAATCCTCTCCACATAGGCTGCAATCCTCTCCACACTTTCCTGGTAGTAAGTCCCATTGACTATACTGGGACTTACTTCTGAGTAGACCTGCATAGGATGGAGCTCTGAGGCTGCAATCCTCTCCACATAGGCTGCAATCCTCTCCACACTTTCCTGGTAGTCAGTCCCATTGATTATACTGGGACTTACTTCTGAGTAGACCTGCATAGGATGGGGCTCTGAGGCTGCAATCCTCTCCACATAGGCTGCAATCCTCTCCACACTTTCCTGGTAGTAAGTCCCATTGACTATACTGGGACTTACTTCTGAGTAGACCTGCATAGGATGGAGCTCTGAGGCTGCAATCCTCTCCACACTTTCCTGGTAGTAAGTCCTATTGATTATACTGGGACTTACTTCAGAGTAGACCTGCATAGGATGGGGCTCTGAAGCTGCAATCCTCTCCACACTTTCCTGGGAGTAAGACCCATTCAGTGCAATAGGGCTTACTTTTGAGTAGACATGGTTAGGATTGTAATCACCAGGCTGAGAAAAGAAGATCTATCCTGTAAAGAAGGGAGAAATCCTAGAGACAGTTTCCTGGGAGTAAGAGCCACTGAGCACAATAGGGCTTACTTTTGAGTAGACACGGTTAGGATTGTAATCCCCAGGCTGAGAAAAGAAGATCTATCCTACTCTACTTCAGAGTAGTCATGCATAGGATTGGCTTGGGCTCAGGCTGCAGTCCTAGCCACACTTGCCTGGGAGTAAGCCCCATTGGTTATCATGGGACTTACTTTTGAGTAGTCATGCATAGGATTGGGCTCTCAGGCTGCAGTGCCAGCCACACTTTCCTGGGAGTCAGCAGTTAAAGGGTGCAGCTGGGAGCACTTTGCTCCAAGCATAGCAAGGAAAGGACTCGGGGCTTGTGGGGTGCTTGCTGGGCTGCCTCTTGGAGCCAAATGTAAAAGTGCTCCAGCTGCACCCTTTAACTGCCTCTCCAGCAGCTGAAGGAACCGGTTCTTGGTTATCCCCCTCCCCACAGCTACCGGATCGCCATCGTCAGGAAATTTCAACAACAGGTTCTATAGAGTAGGTGAGAACCTGCTGGTGCCCACCACTGATCTGAGCCAAGGGATGCTGGATGGGACTCTGCGCCTGGAGAAGCCTGAAAGGAAAGAAGGACGTATCAGAGTCTTGTCTGTAATAACTTACAAAGTTTAAGAGTGTTGACTTACCTGTTTGCCTTACCTGTTCTAAGAGCCTGTGTGCTCAGTTGCACTGTTTTATACTTGTAGCCAAGAGAGTGACCTGTGAGAAAACCATTAAGCGTATGAGCCTACTTTGGAAGTAAAAGAAATCATCTGCTCTGTTACTCACCTGTGTGCGTTTCCTCCTTGGGATTCACGATAATGCTTCGGGTGGAGGATGATGATGACACAGAGATTTCGTTTCCTAACGGCATCCCTAACAGTGAGGAGGGCTCCGGCTTGGTCAGAGGGAAAGGGGTACCTCACAGTCACCCTCTAGTGTTATCGTATGGAAAGTCGCCTTAACTGATCCAGAGCAAAGGGCTTAATTTGACTTTAGGATATGGGCCTTGATCTTCCATTGCAACCACTTGCACCAATGCAGTGACACCAATAGAACTGCACACTTCTTCTCTGGCATTGGTGTCATTAGGGTGTGTGGACCACACCAGGTGACACCCACAAAAGGATGACAACATCAGCGGCCAAAATTTTGGAAACCTTTTGGAAAATTTATACCAAATACTGCCATGTTTTGTATCAAAGGAAAGATGATGTGAACTTTATTGTGGGGAGCATAAATTTGGTTCCTTTTCAAGGAAAATGCCAGGGCTCTGGGGAAATGCGGCATTAAAACCCCTATTGCTCAGCCGCCTCTCCTATTATCAGCGCTGTCTCCGGTGCTTGCGCTATAATGGGAACAGAGAAGTTGTTGCATGGCAAGGGGCAATGACGGTGGCATTTCGTCTGAAGAGAGAGACAGATGTCCCCATTCTCTGCCTACCCTTTCAGGATCAGTATCTCTTCCTGGAAAGGCCTCGATGACAACTGCAGTTCTCCCACTACCTGACTTGAAGAGATTGAACTGGTGAACTGGTATAGTCTGCACTATAGCATTCCTATAGTAGACTATTGGTATAGTACTCCCTGTTCTCATTCCGCTTCACGTAGAATCAGATCACAAAGTCGGTATAAAAGGGTGTGCAACAATTGAGTCGGAATAATGGATATCCCAGTCTTCTGAGTTTGCAAGGGAGAAATCCTAGAGACAGTTTCCTGGGAGTAAGAGCCATATCCTATTATCCTGCCATGGTTCCATATCCTATTATCCTGCCATGGTATCCTGGTCGCATAGCTAGAGAGGAGAGGAACAGGGTGACCAGATGCCAAACCCAAAATTCCTGAACCCCAAGGCCAAGATTCCTACCTAATTTTTAAAAATGCCAAAAATGTAGTTTTTTTAATTTTATAGGTTTTTTTGTTTTTTTGGCCATAACTTTTGATAGGAATGAGATATCTCAAAACTGATTTTTGCATTGGATTCTGCTCTTCAATACGAATCCAACGACATATAGCATGATGGGGTACTGTGCAGTATTGCAAAGTTTCAAAACAAAGCCAAAATGTAGGACAGTTAAGCAATAATGTAGGACACCCGGACAGGAGGCTAAAAATCCAGACAAATCCAGGCTTTCCCGGTCATATGGTCACCCTGGAGCAGTTGGCTTTGGAAGGAGTTATGGAAGAGTAGTGTTGTCATAAGTCCCGAAAAATAGGGACAATCCAGATTTGGGGGGGATTGTGTTCACATACTGGCAAATGGGACCGAGGGTGCTGTCCCGGTGCGGAAGAGAATTATGGTAACCCTATGTAAGAGACCCCTCATTTTCAGAGCTATTCCAGGCAGTGGGGAGGAGGGAGAACAAAATGAAGTTCCCCTGGCATGGAAATGCTCTGAAGTGGAGGGACCCCTTGGTTGTGTTCCTTGTGATGGCTATAATCCTATACGTTGTATACGGTGGAAGGGTCCCCACCCCAAGAAATCTTTGTTGGCTGATTTCTGCAGCTCCTCTGCCATGGCTCACAGTTTGGGCACCACTGGATCAGAGCGTCTACAGCAGGGGTCCTCAGACTTTTTAAACAGGGGGCCTTGGGGGCTGGACTATAGTTAATTATTTAATTAATTAAATTAAGTAATAAGGAACAAATTATTTTGCAAACAGTGTGTTACTTTCATGTAAAAATGCTACTCAACATAACATATACTGAAGCTGATGGAAAGATGAAAACGTTTTATGAATTATGCCACAAAAAACCCCCAGAATGAGGCAAGGATTGCAACCTCAGAGTCCCATCCTAAGCATTCTAACACAGCATTCCTACACATAAGTAATGGGCTTACTCCTAGGGAAGTGTGGCAGGCTTGCCGCATCAGAGCCCCATCCTAAGCATCAGAGCCCCATCCATACTAGGCAGGTGTGGAAGGCTTGCAGCATCAGAGCCCCATCCTAAGCATTCCTACACAGAAGTAATGGGATTACAATTTGGAAAGTATGGCAAGCTTGCAGCATCAGAACCGCATCCTAAGCATTTCTACACAGAAGTAATGGGCTTACTCCTAGGGAAGTGTGGCAGGCTTGCCGCATCAGAGCCCCATCCTAAGCATCAGAGCCCCATCCATCCTAGGCAGGTGTGGCAGGCTTGCAGCATCAGAGCCCCATCCTAAGCATTCCTACACAGAAGTAATGGGCTTACAATTTGGAAAGTGTGGCAAGCTTGCAGCATCAGAGCCGCATCCTAAGCATTTCTACACAGAAGTAATGGGCTTACTCCTAGGGAACTGTGGCAGGCTTGCCACATCAGAGCCCCATCCTAAGCATCAGAGCCCCATCCATACTAGGCAGGTGTGGCAGGCTTGCAGCATCAGAGCCCCATCCTAAGCATTTCTACACAGAAGTAATGGGCTTACAACTAGGAAAGTGTGGCAGGCTTGCAGCATCAGAGCCCCATCCTAAGCATTCCTACACAGAAGTAATGGGCTTACAACTAGGAAAGTGTGGCAGGCTTGCAGCATCAGAGCCCCATCCTAAGCATTTCTACACAGAAGTAATGGGCTTACAACTAGGAAAGTGTGGCACGCTTGCAGCATCAGAGCCCCATCCTAAGCATACCTACACAGAAGTAACGGGCTTACTCATTAAGCAAGTGGGAAGCAGGAAGCCGGCGACTGAGGGACTGAGGAAAGGACACAAGAGGGACTGAGCAGGAAGCGCGCACGCCTGTTGCCGCTTCTCTGCAGTGCCAGAGGTTGCCTGGATGGCGCATGTGCCGGTCAGGAACTGGGAAGCAGCAACTGAGCAGGAAGGGCACATGCGCTGGCCAGGAAACCCCTGGCGCTGTGGAGAAGCAGCAACAGGTGTGCACACTTTCCACTCAGTCACTCGTGCGCTTGTGTGCCTGGTGTCGAGGCCCCTGGGGTTTTCCCCCAACCCCCGGCAGAGGGGTGCGGGGGGGGGGTTCTGAAAATGCCCGGGGGCTGGATTGAGGGCCCTGGCGGGCTGTATCTGGCCAGTGGGCTGTAGTTTGAACACCCCTGAACTACAGCATTGTAGACCATCACCCTTCTTCTCTCTTCTCCAGAGTTTCAGACTATTATCCCCTTGAAAGAGGAGTGCAAAGAGGAGGCAGAGGAAGGTAGGGGCAGGAACCTCAACCAAACAGTAGCTTGAGGCAACCACGGCACAGGTTAGCTCTGTCGTGGATCATTAGAAGTCCTGGGGAAACCACATGGCTAAATGTTCCAAAGCATTTCCAGCAGATGACATATAATAGCCTTTGTGGTCGCCGTGATCAAATTGTTTCCCTGGCTCCTATCCATAGATATTCTTGAATTCTGCCTCGGTTTCCCCTTTTGACCCATTGCCTGGAGCAGCTTCTAGGCAGTTACCTTTTCAATTAGCAGCAGCCTCAGTAGTGTCATTTGTACCATGCAGTTAATAGTGCAATCCTGTGCATGTTTACTCAGTAGATCTTGTTGAGTCCAAGCCCTTCGTTCCCCAATAGCCACATTGGGAGGAAAAAAAAGTAGAACCAAATATCCCATACTTAAATGACAACCCCTAGACTGTATATGTATGTGCTTTGATCATGTTGTTCGCCACTTTGGGTCTGCTACAGAGAAGGGCAAGTTAGGGCAAAATCCAGAGTAACTACAGGGAGTTCTTGCTCAGGTGTAAGAACAATATACTCTGGATTCCAATATGCATTTCCCATAGGTTTTCACTAGGTGGTGCAGTAACTACGGGTGCACGTAAAGTCTCTTACGTGCTCCCGTAGTTGCTCTGGATTTGGGGGTTAGAAATAGAATAAGCAAGCAAGCAAGCAAGCAAGCAAGCAAGCAAGCAAATAAATAAATAAATAAATAAATAAATAAATAAATAAATAAATAAATATTTTAAACCCCCATCCCATACATTCCTATTTTAGGAATAGGAATAACGTTCCTATTTTAACACTCCCATATCTTAGAGGCCTCCAAAAATCATTTTTTCAGGAAAATTCACCCCCTCAAGGTACGATATCCAGGGCAATGCACCCCTCCTGCTCCCCGTTAGCTATGCCACTGTTTGGGTTACAACCTTAAGATTGTAGGATTGTGTGCTTAGGATTGCAGCCTTAAGATCTGTGCCACTGCAGGGGGAACAAGAAAAAGGGAAAGTTGGCCAACGGCCACCTGGAAGGCAGTCAACACAACATCTAGTGAGACTATCCAGAATTTCCCTTTCCCTGTTTTACAACCCTGGAGAAATCATCAAGATGACACCTACTATAGTTATTTCAAGCTAAAAACCATAAAATGAAGAATTTATATACTAATGAAAAGCATACCCACGTTGTGGGAGTAAAATTCCCCTGTACGCCATCCCCCCAAGGTGCATGAATTCCCCACACACATCAACACCCCCATGCACAACATCCCCCCTGTGCATCAACCCCCCATGTGCAACATACCCCATGCGCATCAACCCTGATGTGCAACATCTCCCATATGCATCAACCCCCCATGCACATCAACCCCCCTTGCACATCAACCCCCCATGAGCAACATGCCCCATGCGCATCAACCCCTCATGCGCATCAACCACGCATGCACATTAACCCCCAAGCACAGTGTCCTCCCCAGTGCAACCCCTCCCTCCAAACAACATCCCAGTGCACCAGGCACGGAGCACTGAATTGGCTGGATGTTGGTCAGTCTTCCATGTTAAGTATAGGACAAAAACATGTTGCACCCCTTTTCGGTCCCTTAAGGGTTACATTTCTCCAATGGGTTCTTGGTGGGTGTTCAGGTGACAGAAGGAACTCTCTTCCTGAATTTCATGCTTCTAGGTCCAGGGGTTGGGGGAGAGAATCCCTCAGCCACCAATTCTTCAAGGCAAAGTATAGGGAGGAAAACACGTTGCGCCCCTTTTCACCCCCTTCCCATTGGAATTTTCGAAACCGGTTCTTAGTGCACCCCTCAGTCACGGAAGGAACACCCACCCCAAATTTCATGCTTCTAGGCCCAGCTGTTTTGGCTGGGTGTTGATGAGTGTGTGAGTGAGTGTTTTTCTTTCTTTCTTTCTTTCTTTCTTTCTTTCTTTCTTTCTTTCTTTCTTTCTTTCTTTCTTTCTTTCTTTCTTTCTTTCTTTCTTTCTTTCTTTCTTTCTTTCTCCTTCCAAACCTGTTGAATTCCCTGCTCCATCTCCCAGGGTATTTCTCTCATTCCCTAAAGTGCCTCATGGGTGAAAAGGAGATACTACATTTTTTACCAGGTTCTGCTTTGATCTGTCATCCGCGTGTCATCTTTGATGCACAACCTCAGCTTGAGAATATTGCCCTCCAAAGGAGTCTTCCTCCTTTTGTTGTCTTTTAAAGAAAAATTCTGTTTATAAGGAGGCAGGGGCTCTGTCGAACATTGTAAGCAATGCTTGGGGGGGGGGGGGGTAGCTGTCAAAACCCAACTCCTGATAAATGCCATTTGCCTGCTATTCTAATAATTAGGAAAAATTAGGACAAAATCCAGAGTAACAACGGGGAGTCCTTGCTCCAGTGTAAGAACAATTTACTCTGGATACAAGTATGAATTTCCCATAGGTTTTCAGTGGGTGGTGCAGTAACTACGGGTGCACGTAAAGTCTCTTATGCACTCCCATAGTTACTCTGGATTTGGGGGGTGGCAAAATTAGGCACAGCTAAATGTTCTTTGCCTTCAATTCTAATTCTGCTCTTTCTTGTTCTTTCCTTTTTCATGCAGGGCTGGAATAATCCATATTATTCTTTCGCTGCAATCCTAAGAACTCTTTCCTGGGAGTAAGCACATTGAGGTTAGTGGGACTTAATTCAAAGTAGACATGCATAGGATTGCAGCCTTTGAGTCTCTCCATAGAGGTCTTCTAACTCCGAAATAGGTGCTAGTTTTGCCATCTGAATTGCAACTGTATTTCTCCTCCAGTGATATGACTGTATTTACTCGAATCTAACGCTCAGCCTTTTCTGCTGAATTTACCCCCAAATCCAGAGTCACTACGGGAGCACGTAAGAGACTTTACGTGCACCCATAGTTACTGCACCACCTAGTGAAAACCTATGGGAATTATTGGGAAATGTATATTGCAATCCAGAGTAAGTTGTTCTTACACCGGAGCAAGGACTCCACGTAGTTACTCTGGATTGTGCCCTAAAGTCTCCAAAATCAGGGTGTGCATTAGATTTGAGGGTTAATTGCATTTGAGTAAATAAGGTATTTTGGTTATAAGTAGAGGGTGCACGTTAGATTCGATGACACATTAGATTTGAGTAAATACAGTATTTTGTGAAACATTCTGAAATTTACACTTGGGAAGAACATCTAAGGAATTTAAAGGAAATCAAAAGAAGGTGCAGGAGAGCCTTGCTAGATGTGGCCATCTCACAGTATTCCAGGAAGCTCTTTTGAAGGTCTGGACATAGTGGTGTCCTTCAGGGGGTTCTCACAGGTTCTGTAGAAGTTCCAGTGGTGTCCTTCAGGGGGTTCTCACAGGTTCTGTAGAAGTTCCAGTGGTGTCCTTCAGGGGGTTCTCACAGGTTCTGTAGAAGTTCCAGTGGTATCCTTCAGGGGGTTCTCACAGGTTCTGTAGAAGTTCCAGTGGTGTCCTTCAGGGGGTTCTCACAGGTTCTGTAGAAGTTCCAGTGGTGTCCTTCAGGGACACTTTGCTAATGTGCACCTGGTTCTGAGAACAGCGACTAATGGGACCTGTTGTTAATTTATTTGAATCCCACCACTGTCTGGACCATATTGGACCCAGGGTGCAATCCTAACCAATTTAGGGCAGCCTAACTCACATAGCATATCTTCCCATGATGGTGTGGGGATGTTGGTGCATGCCTGTACAGTGGCCAAACCCTCCCGGGAGTGGAGCAGAAGATCCTTACGGCACTTTTTTGACACCCCCAGGTCAGCACAGAACTTATGCTGGGGCTTAGGCCAGCCTAACTGCAGCTTAGTATTGCAGCCTCCGGAAAACTTGGCTGGCCTCTCTCCTTCCTGCAGGTTTTACAGGAGGGGGAAAGAAAACCTTTTTCTTAATCTCGCTGCCCTCTTGATGAATTGCTCTGTTGGCTGAAAATTTTGTTCCTGACTCAGACAAATGTTTGTTTGCTGCCCTGCAGGGATGGGGTGTCAATGGACAGGATCATGTTTCCTCGCAAGGTGCGAGAGTCAAACCGTGTTTTTACTTCTGCGTGCGAAATACGGCTTACAAAATATTGTGGCTTCAAATTTCAACTGCAAAACAGGAGACACTGTCAGGGCAAATCTGTATATCATTCAGTCCTTGACAATTTATTTATTTACTAGCGAAAAGTGTACCCGTGTTGTGAGAGTAAAATTCCCCCATATGCCAACCACCCATGGGGCATCAACACCCCATGCGCAACATCACCCACACGCATCATGCCCCCCATGAGCATCATTCCCCCATGTGCATCATCCCCATGCGCATCAACCCCCTATGTGCATCAATCCCCCTGCACAACATGCCCCCTGTGCAACATCCCCCATGTGTATTAACCTCCATGCACACCAAACCTCCATGCGCATCATGCCCACCATGTGCATCATGCCCCCAGGGTTTTTCATCCCCTCATACTCAACATCTCCCCATGCACATCAACCCCCATGCGCATCAATCCCTCATGCGTATCAACCCCTGTGTGCATCAACCCCCAATGTGCATCAGCTCCCCAAGTGCATCAACCCCTCATGCACATCAACCCCCCATGTGCAACAACCCTTCATGCGCATCAGTGCCCATGTGCATCAACTGCCCAAGCACAACATCCCTCCCATGTGCAACATTCCTCCCATGAGCATCAGCCCTCCCATAAGCATCAACCCCCATGTTCATCCACCCTATGCGCAACATCCCCCCTGCACAAGATTCCCCCCAGTGGTGGGCACAGCCTGGCCCAAGAACCGGTTCTCCGGAAGTGGGCGTGGCCAGGGGGAGTGGCCAGGGTCAAGGGGCGGGGCCAGGGTGGTTTTTAATTTAAGAATTAAAATTTTTTTAAAAAATTACTTACTTCAGAGTAGACCTGCATAGGATGGTGCTCTGAGGCTGCAATCCTCTCCACAGTTTCCTGGGAGTAAGCCCCATTGATTACACTGGGACTTACTTCTGAGTAGACCTGCATAGGATGGGGCTCTGAGGCTGCAGTCCTCTCCACACTTTACTGGGAGTAAGCCCCATTGATTACACTGGGACTTACTTCTGAGTAGACCTGCATAGGATGGGGCTCTGAGGCTGCAGTCCTCTCCACACTTTCCTGGGAGTAAGCCCCATTGACTATACTGGGACTTACTTCTGAGTAGACCTGGATAGGATGGGGCTCTGAGGCTGCAGTCCTCTCAACACTGACCTGGGAGTAAGTCCCATTGACCATACTGGGACTTACTTCTGAGTGGACCTGCATAAGATGGGGCTCTGAGGCTGCTCTGAGGCTCTCTTCACACTGGCCTGGGAGTAAGTCCCATTGACCATACTGGGACTGACTTCAGAGTAGACCTGCATAGGATGGGGCTCTGAGGCTGCTCTGAGGATCTCTTCACACTGGCCTGGGAGTAGTCCCATTGACTATACTGGGACTGACTTCAGAGTAGACCTGCTTAGGATGGGGCTCTGAGGCTGCTCTGAGGCTCTCTTCACACTGGCCTGGGAGTAAGTCCCATTGACTATACTGGGACTGACTTCAGAGTAGACCTGCTTAGGCTGGGTCTCTGAGACTGCACTCCTCCCCACACCTGCCTGGGAGTAAGTCCCATTGACTACACTGGGACTTACTTCATAGTAGACTGCTTAGGCTGGGGCTCTGAGACTGCAGTCCTCCCCACACCTGCCTGGTAGTAAGTCCCATTGACTACACTGCAGGAGAGGCAGGGAGAGCGCGATGGTGGCGCTGCCCCCCCTTCTGTGCCTCCCCACCAGCAGCAGAGGAGGGGAGACCGTGGTGGCGCCCCAGCCAGCTGGGAGGAAGGGGGAGGAGGGAGGAGGAAGGGAAGCAGCAGCTGTGCTGCGTACCGGTCCCTAGTGTTCTGCTCCTCCTTGGTCCTACCGGCTCCCCATTGGCTGCCAGAAGACAAGAACCTACTCTAGAGAGTAGGTGCGTCCCCCCTAGTGCCCACCTGTGATTTCCCCCATGCACATCAACCCACCATGCGCATCACCTCCCCAAGAGCATCACCTCCCCATCTTGTATCCCACCTTTCTCAGGTCATAAACCGACTCACATTAAAACATAATTAAAAACATTAAATAGAACATTCATTTAAAAAACAATTAAAAGATAGAAGCTAAAAACAATACAATAAGTCCCCCACCCCAAGCTCTGCCCCACTAAAATGCATGTAAAAACATATGAATGTGAGAAGAGCATCACTGGATCAGGCCAAAGACCCACTGAGTCCAGCTTCTGCTGCAATCCTAAACTCCAATTAGACCAGCATAAGCACTGGTATAAGTTCTGTGCTGACCTGCGGTTGTCACAAAAGTACTGTAAGGCACTTCTGTCCCCCTTTCTTTGGGGGTTAGCCCACCTACGAGGTATACACCGACCTTCCCACACCACTATGAAGATATGCCAGGTGAGTTAGGCCAGCCTAAATTTCTTAGGATTGCATCCTTAGTCTCCTACATTGAACCAAAGACAGGAAGCACAGTACTCAGGTACTTCATCACACGGAAGTTCTTCCATCCACAGGAATACTTTGTCCACAGTTCTTCCATCCACAGCAGTACTCAGATTTACCTGCATGTAGGACCCAGCACTGAACCCACTTCTTCACAAATAATGGCTTCCATGGATCCAGATTTCTTGAGCGTACCCCTCTTTGGTTCATAATCCCCCAAATCCAGAGTAACTATGGGAGCACGTAAGAGACACTACATGCACCCGATGGGTGCATGTAATGCACCACCTAGTGAAAACCTATGGGAAATTCATATTGGAATCCAGAGTAAGTTGTTCTTACACCAGAGCAAGGACTCCCCGTAGTTACGCTGGATTTTGCCCAATATCTAGGATACAAATGCAAAGTGTTAAATGGCTTTTCATCTGAAGATAAGGTTGCCATAATTCTCTTCCGCAAAATTGGGATAGGACCCTCTGTCCCATTTACCAGTATGTGAACATCGGGATTGTCCCTTATTTTCAGGATATATGGCAACCTTATCTGAAAACAGAATCATAGAATCATAGAATCCTAGAGTTGGAAGGGACCTAGTAGGTCATCTAGTCCAACCCCTGCCTGCAGCAGGAAATCCCCCTAGAGCATCCCCGACAGGTGCTCGTCGAGCCTCTGCCTGAAGATCCCCAGTGAGGGAGAGTCCACCACCTCCCTTGGCAATCTCTTCCACTGCCGAACCGCCCTCACAGTCAGGAATTTTTTCCGGATTTCCAGCCGGAATCTCCTCTCTTGCAGTTTGTCCCCATTGGTTCTAGTTCTGCTTTCAGAGGCAGCTATGAACAAATTGGCCCCTTCCTCCCTATGACAGCCCTTCAGGTATCTGAAGAGGACAATCATGTCTCCCCTCAGCCTCCTCTTCTCCAGGCTGAACATCCCAAGTTCACCCCACCTTTCCTGGTAGGGCTTCCCTTCCATCCCACTGATCATTCTTCTCGCTCTCCTCTGGACTTGCTCCAGTTTGGCTGCATCTTTCTTCAAGTGAGGTGCCCAGAACTGAACACAGGACTCCAGGTGAGGTCTGACCAATGCTGAATAAAGAGGAACTAGAACTTCTCACGACTTGGAAGCTCCAGTCCTCCTAATGAAGCCTCAAATGGCATTTGTTGCAACCCTTTTCTTTATATGTGCAAGCTGGAAATCTAGATCTTTGGCTCTGGAAGGAATAGTTTTAGAGATGGGGGCCTCTTTCCTCCACTCACCAATACATCCTTTCCGTCAGTTTTGGTATATGGTATCGTGCTCAGCGCTGCATATGCAGCACGAAAGCCTGGGTTGGATTGTTATGGAGGATAGGCTGTTACCCAAGCAGCAAATCCCCCTCTCCACGCCACTGAATTAGTCCAATGGAAAGGCAGAGCCAATACGATTGGATCCAGCTGGCGTCGCAGAGCTGGGCTAAGGACAGGAGCTCACCCTGTCTTGTGGGACCGACCTGGGTCTCGAACCCTGGCCTGCTGGTTAACAGGCACAGTGTCTTAGCCACTTGCGCCACCCATATCCTCAATACATTACCAATTGCCCAGAAAATGTTCCGGGGAGGAATCGACCTCTCAGGGTAATGGAGCATTTACATTTTTTAGCCGAGGTTGTAGGAAGACATAGCTTCATTTGCAATGCGCCTGCTTGAAATCAAGAGCTGTGCATTGTGGATGAAACATTGCTCTGACAGCAGTACATGAATTACAATGCACAATGTAATATAGCCGGCACCCCATATACAATGCAAAAGGTCATAAGGAACACAAACCCTCGAAAATCAATTCCTGCAGCCACACAATCTATGAAGTGCAATTACTTGTGTAACAACCATTTCAGTACACATGTCATCAGTCCATAATGGATAGAAAGTCCATGCAGGAAGTCCACAATAATTATAATGATGCAATTATAGCATCGGTGCCCCACTGCCAAATTTGTGATGGAAAGTCCAATCGCTGTCATCCTAACCCTTCGTAGGACGACAAGTATTGCACAAGTGCATTGAGACCTGCAATCCAGAGTAGCTACGGGAGCACATAAAAGACATTACGTGCACCTGTAGTTATGGCACCACCTAGTGAAAACCTATAGGAAATTCATGTTGCAATCCAGAGTAAATTGTTCTTATACTGGAGCAAGGACTCCCCGTAGTTACTCTGGATTTTGCCCATTGTTTATTAATTACTGACCGCAAGGAAAAGGAGGGCGATGAAGTTTTTCCAGGACACAAGGCTAAAAAAGAGGACATGTTCTGGAAAAAGAGGACATAATGTTTACCCTGTTCATGGTGGGTTCACTGTCAAATGGGGGGGGGTGTCAGGTGGGGGTGCCATTATTATTTTTTCCCATGTCTTTGTGAACTTTTAAGTTGAAAAGTGGTATAGAAATACCAAAGATAGATTTGATATGGGAAGGACATTTGGCACACCGGAGATCTATTTGGGGTTTGGAGATCTTGGGTTGGCTGTGCAAGTGTGGTGCACAAAATAGGTCCCCTTTAAGCACCATTCCTTTCCTTGGCAGTTCAAAGCTTAAACTGGCAGGATAGCAAGCAACAGCCTGGCCTTCGTCTCCTTGTTGTCCTCTTCACAGTGGAGGCCTCCAGGGAGCCACTTTGAACATCCACCCAGTAGCATTGTAGGTATTTTGTAGGACATCTTGATCGGCGTAAAGAGAGCCCTTTAATATTCTCCAAGAATTCCGTTCAAGCCTTTAGGTGTCTGCCTGTCACTTAATATCAGTTAATGAGCACCGGTTGTGTTATGTAAATTTGCTCTTCGCTCTCGTTCAGATTGAAACGGATAAAATCAGGTGCTTTATTATTACTTTTTAAACGAAAAACACACCCTTAAGCTCAGATCTCTTTTTTTCCTCTTCTCTTACCAGCAGCAGCAGCAGCAACAGACAACTCTGTAAAGGGCTGGAATATATACATCTACTATAGGGATGGGCCCAGACACCTCCAAGATCCGGTTCGCCAGGCTTGGCGCATGCACAGTGTCTCCTGAAGCCGCGCCTGAAGTGTCTCCTGAAGTGTGTCTCCTGAAGTGCGCCTGCATCCAGCTGGTTCTTGGCAGCCATGGCTCCGGCCAGTTTGCCAGCGGTCGCCCCGTGGGAAGATCCGGTTCTGGCGAATAGGCCCAAACTGGCATCTGCCCACCACTGGCTACTAGTTCAGTATTCAAATCTGAAGTCAAAAATCTTTATTGGCATAGTATAAAGGTAAAGGTGTCCCCCGCAGGTTACCCTGCTAGTAGTGACCAACTCTATGGTGAGCTGCTTATTCCCATTTCTAGAGCATTGTCTGAAGACGCCTCCATGGACATGTGCACAGAACACTGTCACCTTCCTCCCAAGGTGGTACCTATTTATCTACTTGCATTTCCGTGCCTTTGAACTGCTAGGGTGGCAGGAGCTTGGCTAAGGATGGGAGCTCACCCCGTCTTGCAGTACTCAGCTCTCAAACCCCAGATTTGCCCCAGACAAACCCCAGACTCTCAAACCCCAGATTGATATGCACAACACCTTTAACCACTTACCCTACAATCCAGAGTAACTACAGGAGCACATAAGAGACATTTACATTGGTGTAGTTACAGCTCCACCTAATGAAAACCTATGGGAAATTCATATTGCAATCCAGAGTAAATTGTTCTTATGTCGGAGCAAGGACTCCCCGGAGTTGCTCTGGATTGCGCCCTAAGCCAGTCTTATTGGCATAATATACCCTATTGCAACCCTGCAACCCTATTGGCATGATATACCTTATTATAATTGCCAATGATATAATTGGATGAATATAGCCACCTTGTGTATCCTTCCCTTGGAAAGATGTAAATTGAATGAATGAATGAATGAATGAATGAATGAATGAATGAATGAATAGCATTATGAGCAAAACTTAAAAATACATAATATAAATCAGAGCACTTTCCTGGGAGTAAGTTGCATTGCTAAACTCAGTGGAACTTTCTTCTGAGTAGACACAGATAGGATTGCACTATGAGGCTCAGAGCTTATTATGCTGGGGCATAGAAATAGAATCCAGCCACTTGAACCATCTTTGCATGATCACTTGGTTCCCCATGTGGCTGTCACATGCATCTACTGTTTAAAGACTGGCATGGTTGGCATCCAGAGATTGGCTTCCCAAGCCTCGTGACCTCTTTTGCACAAGCTTTGAAAGTTTGCCGCAACTCTCCAGATGAGGCTTTACTACCCTTTCAGGGTCTCAGTGAGCAGGTTGAACAACACTGGTGTATAGCACTGACTCATACAGAGATTTAACAGTCAACATCAAATGAGCGCAAGGAGTTCCGTTACTTCTCTCCATCAGGAGTGATTGTATAATCTAACCCCATCTTGGACAACATTCCCTGCAAATCCAACTGGATGAAGCCATGATCAGAACAGTACATCATGCAGAGATACTGTGGGCACATTCCCTACATACATTCCCTGCAGATACATTCCTTGCATTCCCTACATACATTCCCTGCAGATACATTCCCTGCAAAATCCAATTGGAAGAAGCCATGATCGGAACAGTACATCATGCAGAGATTCAGCGTGCACATTCCCTACATACTTTCCCTGCAGATACATTCCCTGTAAAGTCCAATTGGAAGAAGCCATGATCGGAACAGTACATCAAGCAGAGATACTGTGGGTACATTCCCTACATACATTCCCTGCAGATACATTCCCTGTAGAGTCCAATTGGAAGAAGCCATGATCAGAACAGTACATCAAGCAGAGATACTGTGGGTACATTCCCTACATACATTCCCTGCAGATACATTCCCTGCAGAGTCCAATTGGAAGAAGCCATGATCAGAACAGTATATCATGCAGAGATACTGTGGGTGCATTTCCTACATACATTCCCTGCAGATACATTCCCTGCAGAGTCTGATTGGAAGAAGCCATGATCAGAAAAGTACATCATGCACTGTTCCATGCATGATACAGTGTTACATGCATGCAGATACAGTGTGCACATTCCCTATATACATTTCCTTCAGATACATTCCCTGCAGAGTCGGACTGGAAGAAGCCATGATCAGAACAGCGCATCATGCAGGGATACTGTGGGCAGTCAATGTGTGGGATCCCTGAACTCTTTATCTCATTCAGCACAGCTTGCCAGGGTGGGGATCACCGCTCTGCCTTCCTTTCCCCCGTGTGAATGCGCTGCGACCAGAGTAAGCTGTGTTCCAAAACGGTGACTCAGTGGGGTCTCGAGGGAGGAAGAGGAGGAGGACGGCATGAGTCACAGCGAGTCTCTAGAGACAAGGAACAATAGTGAGGCAGGGGAGAAGGACAAAGAAGGATGTGTTCAACCAAAGATGCAGTCAAGGGCTTTGTTTGCACAGACTCCTCAATTGCTAGTTTCATCTCATAGAAATATATATATTTTTTTTAAGTCCAGAATATCAACAGGTTATAATCATATAGGAAAAATGGTATGGATACAAAGCTTTGTGCCATCAATGTATATTGCAAGCCGTTGCCCGTGCTCCATCCATCACAGTCTAACATCAAACCATGAAGCAAGAGCTCCGTTGGTGAGAGGGTGACGGTAGGCAGGAGAGAGATCATGCCACTGGCAGTGCCTCTGCCAACTTATTTCGGACCAAGAATGAAGGCAGAGCCACTGTCAAAAAGAGAAGCACCTGCTGGGACATTTGCTGGCACACACCTGATATGTACGGATGAAGAACCATATGTTCCTTTCAGTTCCTTTATTGTAGGGTGTCCAAAATTTTCTGCATCATTTTTGACACTGTGTCAGGGGCTGGAAGGAAAAAAAAAGATTTACATTTCAAATTTGAATAAATTTATATTAATGAATATATTAGAGAATGAAGGAATGAAGGAATGTCAGTGCAATCCTAAACCCTTGTTAGGCTGGCACAAGTTCTAGCACAGGTCCTGTGCTGACCAGGGGATGTTCCATACGGCCAGTGCCCAGACATGCGCCGGTCTTCCCACACCACCACAAGAACAGAGAGTGAGGAAAGTTGTGCTGGCCGTAAGTTGCTTAGGATTGAAGAATGAATGAATGAATGAATGAATGAATGAATGAATGAATGAATGTTCTTTTTTTTTGAATGAATGAATGGATGGATGGATGGATGGATGGATGGACAGTGCAATCCTAACATGATTAGGCTGGCACAAGTCCCATGCTTGCCTGCAGGTGTCACAAAAGTGCCATAAGGTACTTCTGCACCATTCCTGGTCAAGTAGGCCAGTACATAGATATGTGGCAGCCTCCACGCAAGAACGGAGAGATAAGTAAGTTGTGCTGGCCTAAATTGGTTAAGATCGTGCCTTCTATGGGCAAAATCCAGAGTAACTATGAGGAGTCCTTGCACTGGTGTAAGAACAATTTACTCTGGATTGCAATATGAATTTCCCATAAGATTTCATTAGGTGGTGCCGTAACTACGGGTGCACATAATGTCTCTTACGTGCTCTCCTAGTTACTCTGGATTGTAGGGTACGATTGAATTCAAATTGGTTCATAAACACTTTCTAAAACAGAGAGAGGGGATGATCTTAAAACCTATTGTCATATTATTATTATCATACAGCATTGCCACATGTTCCCCAAAACAGGGACAGTGTTCACATACTTACAAATGGGACACAGGGTCCTGTCCTATTTTCTGGAAGAGAATTATGGCAACACTATTATCATACAACTCGTTGTATGCAGTAAAATTAAATTTTGCTCCTGCTTTGCAGCTGCGCATTACAATCGCCAGTAAGCATTTTTTTTTAAACAGTCAAGCTTTTTAAAGTCAGAGTGTACATTAGATCTGATGGTGCATAAGATTTGAGTATATTAAATATTTAAAGCATATTTATTATTTGAGATCTTTTACCATATGTAAAAGCATTACATACAGAAGCATTAAAATGGACTTGACCGTGGCTCAACCTGTGCTAATTCCAGTGAAAGGATGGAGGCTTCTGCTACACTTTTCCCCTTCCCCATGTGGGGCTGCAACAGCCCCTATAGGGACAAAATCCAGTCCTTCCTCCGGTGTAAGAACAACTTACTCTGGATTGCAATATAAATTTCCTATAGGTTTTCACTAGGTGGTGCAGTAACTACGAGTGCATGTAATGTCTCTTAATTGCTCCCGTAGTTACTCTGGATTTGGGGGTAGGTCTCCTTGGATCTAGGCCACAACTGCTTGAGGATGGAAGCTTGGATCCAATGTAACTGTCAGATCCAAGCCCTGCTTCTTGCTGCCTGAATCACTTTATTACACCCTTTGAATGATAATTGCTCCCTTTTTCTTCCGACAAGTCTAAAGGTTTGATAAGATTATAACTCACTCAATAATTCCCCATATACTTCCTCCTTCCTGCCTCTCCCCTCCCATCCCATCCCACAAAAATTGGCTAATGGGTCTCGATGAAATAATAAAATAATTGTCACCGATTTCTGTAAATTGCAGGGAAAAATATATATTAATGATACTTTTCAAGCCAGAAATAACACTATTTGCATTTAAATGCGCTCCTTCTCTTTTGCAATCTCCATTCTGCCTTTTCTTTCCTGCAGACACTCAAAATATAGAGAATCAGTAAATTATTAAATATTGTATTTCTGGATGATCTCTATTAAGTGGAAGGGGACCTCGGTATATCTGGAACAATTAGAAGGCCGTCTTCGGTTGCTCTTCCCAGAAGGCTGGCAGTCGACCGAGCTACATAAAGCAAAAATCAAACTCAAACATTTGACATCAAAGATTAAATAAATCTAGGATTAAATAATTCTACAAGAAGATGTTGCAGTTGAACACCTCACTTTTGCCTTTCAAATGGCAACAAGGGAGGTTAATTTTAAGCAGGACTCATCAAAGTACAATTTACCATGCAATCCTAACCGGCACATGGGATGCTGTTTTTACCTTCCCACTGAAGTGGTACCTATATATCTACTTGCATTTGCATGCTTTTGAACTTCTAGGTTGGTAGGAACTGGGCTAAGGACCGGAGGTCACCATGTCTTGTAGGACCCAGGTCTCAAAACCTGGCCTCCTGGTTAACAGGCATAGGGTGAAATCCAGAGTAACTACTGGGAGTCCTTGCTCCGGAGTAAGAACAAGTTACTCTGGATTGCAATATGAATTTCCCATAAGTTTTCACTAAGTGATGCAGTAACTACAGGTGCGCATAATGGGTTGCCATAATTCTCTTCCACAAAACCGGGGCAGAACCCCTCATCAAACTTGCCAGGATGGGAACACAATCCCCCAAAACTGGGACTGTCCTAAAGACATACGGGACTGTCCTAAACCAGGGCTGTCTTAAGGACACATACAGCAAATCCTAAAGTCACATAGGGCACCGTCCAGAGTAACTTCGGGAGCACGTAAGAGACATTACTGCACCCATAGTTACTGCACCACCTACTGAAAACCTATGGGAAATTCATATTGCAATCCAGATAACTTGTTCAGATAACTCCAGTCCTCTGGAGCAAGGACTCCCCATAGTTATTCTGGATTTCACCCATTTAGTGGTGGACTTCAGGGGGTTCTCCCAGGTTCTATAGAACCCTTTGCTAATGAGTGCCTTGTTCTGAGAACCAGTTACTAATGGGACATAGAACCTGTTGTTAATTGAGGTTATTAGGATGTAGAACCTGTTGTTGATTTATTTTGTGCTGGTCAAAGACCATAATAAAGGATATTATTATTATTATTATTATTATTATTATTATTATTATTATTATTAATATTAATATTAATATTAATATTAATATTAATATTAATATTAATATAATATTAATATTAATATTAATATAATATTAATATTAATTTATTTGAATTCCACCACTGGATATAAGGGTGGAATACAGAAATGGGAAGTGAGGGCTGGATGCTAACCACGTTAACGTACCCTTAAACTCTTTCTCTCCAGTATTTCTCTGGATGAAACATACCTGCATCTTTTAGCTGGTCATAGAGCTTGTTTTCCAGACTCCTTCCCAGTTTTGCTGCCCTCTTCGGAATCGGTCTTAGTTTGGTTGCATCCTTCTTAATGTGCAGCTCCCATACAGTGGTACCTCTCATAACAAATACCTCACATAACAAGCGTTTCACATAACAAGTATAAATTTCCAAGAAATCTTGCTTCACATAACAACTTCCACTTCACTTAACAAGCAAGCGCACTATGGGCCTGTGTGCTATGCAGCCCTGACGCTTCGTATGGAGGCCCTTTTAAAGGGCTGCTGGCCAGTGCTGCTGCCTCTAACTGCCCCCAACTTGGGGGCAGTTGCCTGGGGGTGCCAGAGGCAGCTGCACCTAACTGCCCCCAAGTGTCCCCACCAGCCACCTTGAACCTCCAGCAGCAGCCCAGGGAAGTCTTTGATTGCAGCCTCCTAACCATGTCTACCCAGAAATAAGCCCCATTCTGTTTGGGGTCTATTCCCAGGAAAGTGTTTTTAGGACTGCAGCCTAAAAGCACAATCCTAACCATGTCTACTCAGAAGCAAGCCCCATTGTGTTAAATGGGTCTTACTCCCAGGAAAGTGTGTTTAAGATTGCAGCGAAAGTAGATTTCATAGGACCATGCCCACTGAATACATGTTTTGAATTCAATTCCAGTGTTTTGTCATCATTTTTACATCCAGTTCATATTTTTCTATGAATATTTTGGGGGTTGTGGAACCAATCGTCTGAGTTTCCATTATTTCCGATGGGAAAATCCGCTTCACTTAAAGAGCGTTTCACTTAAAGAGCAGGCTTCCGGAACGAATGAAGCTCTGTGTGTGAGGCACCACTGTAATTGTCACCCCAGAGTGGATCAGACATGAATGAAATGGAGTAGGACTTGAGATGTGCCTGCAGGTGTCCGTCCCAGCCACTGGCCGCGTTGTCTTCAGGCCGTCACGCAATCCGAATGCCCTTCGCATCTGTGCCTTTGCTTTCCTTTAAGAAATCTGGTGCTTTCTTACCCGTGAATATTTTTTGACCTTGTAACTGCTTTTCACGGCCGACTTCAAGCCGTTTTAAGAAGTTTTTTTTCCTCCGGTGGTTTTCTCCGCTCTTTCATTCCTGGAGAATCTTCTCATAAGGGGCAATTTGGGGAGCCACTTCAGTGCGCAGCCATTATCTCTCTCTGATTAACTACCCCCCGACTTCACCAAGGGGATGTTTGCAAAGAAGCCCGTTTCATGCTAAGACGGGTCAGGAGGGCTTTAACTGGCTCTAATTAGTGCTCTCTAAAGACTCCACGTTCTCTGCCTTCCAGCCAAATGCTGCTCTGGAAGGTACACTGTATTTTCTTCCCCTTCTTCCCTTTGAAGACATCAAAGGACTTGCTACAAGCCAGCTCGTGGGCCAGCAGACTCTGCCGCATAAAAAGAGCCTAGAACCGATGAATTGGCTGAGATGTGGTGGGCCATGATGGACAGCTGTCAGTCAAACTGAATCCGCTGGACAGTTCAGAATTCAGACAATGCTGGAGAACATGGAGCTGATAACAACGTTAAGACTGAGTTGTGGGTAAAGGAATATTTCTTTTCCCAGCATGTAACACATCTGTGGAACTCTCTGCTGCGTGATATTGCAATGGCACCTGCCCTAGATTCTTTGAAAAGGGGACCAGATTGGATCAAATAGATAGATAGATAGATAGATAGATAGATAGATAGATAGATAGATAGATAGATAGATAGAGGACGGACGGATGGACGGACAGATAGATAAATAGATAAATAGATAAATAGATAGATAGATAGATCCACTGAAGACAATGGGGCTTACTTGTGAGTAGACGGGGGAAGGTGGGTGCTCTTAGACTGCAATCCGAAAGACTTTCCTGGGAGTAAGACCCATTGAACACAATGGGGCTTACATTTAAGTAGACATGGTTAGGATTGTGCTTGCACTTCAGGAATAGGGTTAGGGTATAGGAGTACCGTCAACATCATGATTTAATTATATTATTACCTATACAGGCAGGTGGTTGAATTGGATGACCTATTAGGTTTCTTGCAACTCTATCATTCTATGAGGTCCCAGGAGTGTCAGACTCATACTGGGTCATATAGCAAATATCATTAGCTAGGAGTGACTTTCTCAATCGCGGCACTGAATGTGCCTCTTATGGTTCCTTATGTTCTTTTGTGGTCTGCCAGATCATTTGCAATAGAAATCAGTGTATCAATGGATCGCTGGATCCTCACCAGCTTCTGTTTTGCCAGCTAATGCTCTGCCTTACCAGAGCCATCGAGGGGGGCAGAGAGCAGAAGGCCCTGAGCTGGCACAGGATCAATACCTTTTAAAAATAATCCCGATTAGCCCTGTGTGGGCAATCAAGGGACAAGCAAATCTGAGTCTCAGCATCCCCTCAATTTACACATTAAGCCTTGTTGGTCAACGTGGAATTGTTTAATCAATGTCGTGATCTGTGTATTATTGTAATCAAGACCCATTGAGTGTTTTGCTCAGTGAGATCTGGACATCGCAAATCACTTTCTGCATTTTGGAGATGAAAAGGGTCACAAAACAAATGATTGAGATTAAACATGTGCCTCTAGCACATGCTCACTGGCCTATCCAGTGGTAGGCTCTTACCAGTTCAGGCCGGATTGCCCAAACCGGATGTTCCCATTTCCCCGCTGCTGGCGATCCGGCAGCGGGGGGAAAGGTGATAACCGGCAGACCAGTTCAGGCCAGCCGCCATCTTTTTTGTGCATGCACTGCGCAAGCACCAGCGTTGGCGCTTGTGCAGTGCCTGACCTGAAGCTGGCCGGCCAGCTTCAAGGCAGGCACTGTGCAAGCGCCAACGTTGGCCCACCCCTTGCCCTGCCCCTCGCCCCGCCCATCCGCACCCACAGCCCCACCCCTGACCCTCTCTGCCCCCTGACCCTGGCCCTGCCCCCTGACCTGGCCTGGCCCTGCCCACTTTCAGGGAACCAGTTGTTGGGCCAGGCCGGGCCCACCACTGGGCCTACCCAGGAAGAAAACTGAAGCTGTGGATGGGTGGGATACCCCCAGGGTGATCATATGACTGGAAATTTCCAGATTTGTCCTCTATTTTTGCCTGCTGTTTAGGTGTCCTCCAAAAGGGCTTCATTGTCCTCCATTTTGGCTTCATTTTGGAACTTTACCATGCTGTGCAAGACCCCACCATGGATTTGTATTGAAGAGCAGAATCCAATGCAAAAATTGGTTTTGAAATATCTCCTCCCTAACAAAAGTTATGGCCAAAAAACTAAAAATCAAAAAATGCATTGAGCTCTATGGGAAAGTGAAAGTGCCCAATATTGCAGCTCTACTCATGAGTAGACAAACATGCCATTGTCAGCCAGAAAGGCCAGGTTGAGAGGAACCCAAGACCTCATCCTCCTTTTGAGGTTTGGGCATCTGGTGTATATATTTATATTTATATTATATTATATTTTAGAAAATATGGTAGCTGTTACATAACAAGCACTTTTAGCAGCTGAATTTAGGCTGCAATCCTAACCTCCAGTTAGGCCAGCGTTAGCCCTTTGCTGACCTGGGGGTTTCTGGGGGGAGGACGTTAGGCCAGTGCACAGTCATACATTGACCTCCCCACACCACCACGGGAAGATATGCCAGGTGTGTTAGGCTAGCCTGAATTGGTTAGGATTGCACTCTAATGCCACAATCCTTACCCCAGTTAGGCCAGCATAAGCCCCAGTACAAGTCCTGTGCTGCCTGGGGGTGTCACAAAAGTGCTGTAAGACACTTCCATGCCGCTTCTGGGACATCACTTGCCTTCCTACATCTCCAGGGGAATGGGAAGACCAATGAGTTGCGCCAGACTAGGTTAGGATTGCACTCTAAGGCTGCAATTCTAACGACACTTTCCTGGGAGTAAGACCCATTTGAGTGGACATGATTAACCATGTCTACTCAAAAGTAAGCCTCATTGTTTTCAGTGGGTCTTACTCCCAGGAATGTGTCTTTAGGATTGTAGCCCAAATCAGGGTGTGCATTAGATTTGATGGTGCATTATATTCAAGTAAATAACCCCCAAATCCAGAGTAACTACAGGAGCACGTAAGAGACTTTACGTGCACCTGTAGTTACTGCACCCCCTAGTGAAAACCTATGAGAAATTCATATTGGAATCCAGAGTAAGTTGTTCTTACACTGGAGCAAGGTCGCCCTGTAGTTACTCTGAATTTTGCCCTAAGTTGCATTATATTCAAGTAAATATTTTTTTTTTGGGGGGGGGGGGAATTAGCAAACGGGGAATGGAGTCTAATAAAATTATATTTTGTAGACATATATATTTTCCTCTCATTTTCACACCACTCGAATCAGAGGTTGCCCCATAAAACTGATTGAGACGCATTCTTCACATAATGCAGAATTGATCTGTGGAACTCAGTGCCTCAAGGTGTGGGGAGATCCACAAGCTAAAGGAACAAGTTTGTCGAGAAGAAATTTATCATGGCTACTAGTTGTAGGGCAAAATCCAGAGTAACTCCGGGGAGTCCTTGCTTCGGGGTAAGAACAACTTAGGGCACAATCCAGAGTAACTCCGGGAGCACATAAGAGACATTACATGCACCCGTAGTTACTGCACCACCTAGTGAAAACCTATGGGAAATTCATATTGCAATCCAGAGTAACTTGTTCTTACTCTGGAGCACGGACTCCCTGGAGTTACTCTGGATTTCACCCTTACTCTGGATTCCAATATGAATTTCCCATAGCTTTTCACTAGGTGGTGCAGTAACGATGGGTGCACGTAGAGTCTCTTACGTGCTTCTGTAGTTACTCTGGATTTGGGGGGTAATGGATTTGTGCCACTTCTTTTTTTAGAGCCCCCCCTCCCCAGATTGATTAGAACCTACTGAGGCTCCTGGAAAATGTCGACCTGACTCAGTTCAATGAGTGGATATCCATCTCTCCAATTTCCCCCGGATTTTGAATGCAGAATTGGTCCCGGCAGTAATAGCGGAGAGCAAGCCAGGCAGGGAACCTGATTAAAGGATAAATAGACAGAGCCCTTTGCCGTATTTGTTCTGCACTCATTTAACTGTAATTCAGCGACTCCAGTTCAAGTGTTAACTCGCACGCGCCGTCATTCAAAGAGCGGTTAGGAATCCATTTTGTTATGGCTGGCGATCCCTCGGCGAGACGTTTTCGGAGTCAACCGATACTCCGAGCGGCCCCTTTCTTGCCGTTCATTCGCCTTGATTTCCCTCCTTGTGTCGGGAGAATAAAGCCAAATTTATATGAAGGAGCGAAAAATATATTTCAGCAGTCAGGAAAAAATGAACACCATTTATTTCACTATTTGTTATGTGGCCGTATAAATATTTATACACTGTACAATTGAGCAGCTATTCGTCTGCAATTGGAGAGATGGCGGATGCGTCGCACAGGACTTCCAGGGGGCTGATTTTCGGGGGTTTTATAGCGCTGCTATTTTTGTATGTGTATTTTTTTTTAAGATATAGTCCAAGTATTGGCTTTTGTTTGACTTGGTATTCTCCAAAGGCAGCGCCTGATCTTGTATGAGTAAGTGGCCAGGAGGGAAAGAACTGGATTGCAAGTTCTTCAACTTGACTGTGGATTACTCTGAGTTTCAACTCACTGCTGCCATTGAATTCTAGCCTGTTTCTTGGGGACGCAGGCTGTTTGCAATGGTCGTAAGACTCCGGGCTTGCCATACCAAGACCAGGGTGATCATATGTCCTCTTTTTCTAGGACATGTCCTCTTTCTAAGCCTATGTCCTGGAAAAATCGTTTACTTCCATTTCTTTGGGAGCAGGCAGTCTGTAGGCTTCTTACAGCTAATAGGAGGAGCGGCAGAGGAACTGGTGCTGCTGTATAGAGACAATGGGCGCAATCCAGAGTAACTACGGGGAGTCCTTGCTCTGGTGTAAGAACAACTTACTCTGGATTCCAATATGAATTTCCATAGGTTTTCACTAGGTGGTGCAGTAACTATGGATGCATGTAATGTCTCTTACGTGCTCCCGTAGTTACTCTGGATTGTAGGGAAGGAGTGTAGGAAGATAATTTATATAGGGCAAAATCCATAGCAGTTACGTCTCCCTCTAGTGTTATCTTATGTAAAGTCATCTTAATTGCTCCAGAGTGAGGGGCTTAATTTCATTTTAGGATATAGGCCATAATTATAAATTCATATAAATATGAAGGGAGATGAGGACACAGTGGCACAGCTAAAGAGGGCCGTGGAGTCAGTCTTGGAGAGAGGCGTGCAAGGGGTCTCTCCACTTCAAAGGCATTCCATGTTGGGGGGGGGAGCAAAATGGGGCTATTACCTCCTGTTTTTTCAATTTCTTTTGGGGAAATGTCACAATTATTATTATTTCATTATTAGCAACAAGAATTATGGAAAATTAATCATGAATGTTTAGAAAGGAGAGACCTCATACATGCCTCCCTCCATGATTGACTGCACTGTCTCTCTCTAGCCACCACTTTCTGGACACCACCATAACCCATACTTTCCTGGGAGTAACCCCCAAATCCAGAGTAACTATGGGTGCACGTAAGAGACTTTACATGCACCTGTAGTTACTGCACCACCTAGTGAAAACCTATGGGAAATTCATATTGGAATCCAGAGTAACTTGTTCTTACACTAGAGCAAGGACTCCTCGTGTTTTCTCTGGATTTTGCCCTAACCCTACAATCCAGAGTAACTACGGGAGCATGTAAGAGCCATCATGTGTACCCGTCATTACTGCACCACCTAGTGAAAACCTATGGGAAGTTTATATTGCAATCCAGAGCAAATTGTTCTTACACCGGAGCAAGGACTCCCCGTAGTTACTCTGTCTCATTGAACTCAGTGGGATTTACTTCCAAGTAGACATAAAGGAGCTCTGGCATCACAGTGATGTTCTTGTTTGATATCGCTTTTGGCCATGACATCACTTTCAGGGGGTCCTGGACAAGAGTGTCATTCTCAGAAGGGGATCCCAATGAAAAGCTTGGGAAGCACAGCTCTACCCCATAGCTTTCTAAAGGAAATAGCTATAGTGGGAGAGGCATTCCTCGCTGCCCCATTCCAAGAAGTCAAAGCACTGTCTTGTTCTTCTAGTCTTCAGGTTCAACTTGGGTGAAAGTGCAATTTCTCTGCCAGAACCACCTGCAAATAAACAACATGAGCTCCAGGATTCGATCTTTTTGTTCTTTCCCCATCAATGTTTCAAAAATCCCAGAGAGGCACTCACTCCAGACCTGAAGCCGGGGGTTGCATCCTGATGTGTATTCTGCACAGCTGGATTCTTCTTCGAATTCAAGACTCACAGATCTACCGAGATGCCACCAAATTTCAACACAAGCAAGGCTGGAGGTGAACAGGGTTGTTCTCTGCCCCAGCACAGTATCTGCAATCATCTGAAAGGATGTGATATCACAAGGTAAGTGATCATTTTGGAGATGAGAGCAGCAGGAGGTGACATGGGTTGGAAGGGCTGTTGCATCCCTTTCTGACTGGTTGGAGTTGGCTACGACTGCCACTTATGTAAGCCCCAAATTGATGGGGATTATCTACGATCTTCATTTCAGACTACGGTTGCCATAAGTCTCTTCCACAAAATCTGTCCCAGTTGTCAGTATGTGAACACAATCCCCAAAATTGGGATTGTCCCTGTTTTTGGGGACATATGGCAACCCTATCTCAGCCTTATCTTTGAAACTCTCTGTATTGCGATCCTTTTCCACCCAAATTCTTTTTGGATTTACATTTGCATGCCAAGATGTTTACCACCTGTGAGATGTGGCCACCTCTGAAAACCTATGGTACAACCCCACCCCATCTCAAGTTCAACATGATCATATTTGGCCTCTGTCAGACTATGGTACTGTGCTTGATGCTGCATGCAAAGCATGAAGGCCTGGGTAGATTGATATGGAGGAAAGGATCAACATGATTGATCTACTGGAAACACACACAGTGACACCTATGTGGCCAAGGGAGACTCAGGCAGAAGATTGGCATGGGATAGGGTTGCCATATGTCCCAAAAAACAGGGACAATCCAGATTCTTATAACATCCTGGACCAGAAAGGGAAGAGAGCAAAGGAACTGAAGATGAAGACATGGAGGAGAGTAAAGCAATGGGCTAGATCAGTGATTTTCAACCTTTTTCATCTCACGGCACACTTATCAAGGCACAGAAATTGTCAAGGCATACCATTAATTGATTTTACTACTGACAAGGCGCACCATGCTGTTCAAATCCCCCAATTTTCCCGTTAATGAATGTCAATCCCAAAATTCCCATGGCACACCTAAGGACTATCCGTGGCACACTGGCGGAAAATCACTGGGCTTGAATGTCAGAGACTTGCTAGCCCTCTAAAATCCAGAGTGACTACAGGGAGTCTTTGCTTCGGTGTAAGAACAACTTACTCTGGATTCCAATATGAATTTCCCATAGGTTTTCACTAGGTGGGGCAGTAACTACATATGCATGTAAAGTCTCTTACGTGCTCCTGTAGGTACTCTGGATTTGGGTATGTCTCTCCTCCACACATCTGCTCTGCTCCTTTTTCCTTTTACAAAGCAGGAAATGGAACAGAGATTGGCACACCACTATGTCAAGGAGGGCATCACTTGGCATGCTGCCACCGGTGCTAGGCAGTCTTGTACCAGCTTGGCATGCTTCTTTTTTTTGTTTTTTGGTGGCACTGAGCATGGAAACATGAGCCATTAAGGGGCACCACTGGCAAAGGTGGTTGGCTTTGGCTGCATACCTCTCATGCCAGGTCTTTGCTCTGTAGACTCAGCTTGGTTTAGGAAAACAAACAGGATGTTCAGGTACATCAAGAATGTAATTGAAAAAGGCTGCGGAGAAACACATTTCAACACCACAGTGGGAGTCATTGCCTAACCGAAAGGATGCCTCGCTCGCCGAGAAGCAATCTGTAATACCGCTGGCCACATCGCGTGGCTCGGTGCACGCAGACAAAAGCAAAACAGAGTGCAAAGCATGTGCAGGTTGCAAGAAATCTCTGCAAAGGAAATCAGAAAACACTCATATATGAAGGAGGGAAGAGTTCTGGGGAGGGGAATTGAAGCAGGATATTTCCTCACCTGCCATCTCAGTCTCCACCACTTCTTTTTCCCATCGATGCAAAGCTGGATCTCCTTACAAAAGAGGTGTTGAACTTATTTAATACAGAGGGCCAAAATTAGCATTAATGCTAGCCATAAGACGATATCTACAAGTGGTAAGCTTCAGAGGGTTCTCAGAGGTTCTATAGCAATGAACCCCTTTGCTAATGAGCGTCTGATTCTGAGAACCGGTTAGTAATGGGACATAGAACCTGTTGTTAATTGAGGTTATGAGGACATAGAACCTGTTGTTCATTTATTTGAATCCCACCACTGATGGCTACGAATAATGCTGGCTCTCAGCACCACTCCCATGACTAGCAGGTTTCCTACAGGGATGAAGGTAAAAGTGTCCCAGTAGGTTTACTACTAGTCATGACCAACTGTAGGATACGGCGTTCATCCCATTACTAGAGCCATCGCTGTCCGACATGTGGCTCGCATGCATACGGAACACTGTTACCTTCCCACCAAAGTGGTACCTATTGATCTACTTGCATTTGCATGCTTTCAAGCTGCTAGGTTGGCAGGAGCTGGGATTAGGATTGGAGCTTCCCCTGTCTTATAGGACCCCGGTTTGGAGCCCTGGTGTACTGGTTAACAGACACAGTGCCTTAACCACTTGCGCCACCGCAGCTGGCTTCCTGCAGCGATGCAGATGCATAGCCTCCCCCCACCCCAATTTCTCTGAATTCTAGCAATCTGCAATATGGGAAAAACAATACTCCCCTTGCAATACCAATTGCAACAATATCAGGCCAGCCTTCAACGTAACACTCAAGACATTGGAAACAAGATTGTTGCTTTCCCATCAGCCTTCATTTGCCAGCCTTGAAGATGACTTCCAGGTAACCTCTTGCACAGGCCAATGCCAGTGGCTGAAGTGCTCTTAGTGTGGCAAAATTGCCCACTTAATCAACCTGAACGAGGCCCCTCTACTGGAAGCCCACTTTCTCACACCGCTCTGCCGCTATCACACAGCGGGGAGTTCCCCTTGCCTGTGATGAGAAATAAATGTGCTCGTTTTCACTTGATGAAAAGCCGCAGTGGAGACGCAAGCGCCGAAACGATGCATGCGCACTGTATGGTTTGTAATAGAACCCCGACATGGACCTTTCTGCAAGAAAAACCATGATCTAGAATAGGATACGTTTTATTTAGGGCTGCAATCCTCAAGATTCTTTCCTGGAAGTAAGACACATTGAAAACAATGGGGCTTACTTTGGAGTAGACATGGTTAGGATTGTGCTAAGACTCTGCAGACATTGGCTAGGACACTGCAAATAAAAACAAAAATGTTTCCCATTGGATCCCAGAAATCTTAAGGGCAAAATCCAGAGTAACTACGGGGAGTCCTTGCTCCGGTGTAAGAACAGCTTACTTTGGATTCCAATATGAATTTCCCATAGGTTTTCAGTAGGTGGTGCAGTAACTATGGGTGCATGTAAAGTCTCTTATGTGCTCCCGTAGTTACTCTGGATTTGGAGGTAAGTCAGCTATTACCATATCCTGTGGCAAGGAGTTCCATAGACTAATAAAATGGTGGGGAAATCAATATTTCCTTCTGTCTTTTCCAGTAATCCCAGTTCTGAATTTTTATGGATGCATTCTGATTCCAGTGTTGTGGGAGATCTCCACTGACTTTCCATCCCCCATAGAAAGGTTTTCTTCATGAGACGGTAATGATTTGAGGCTGCCCAGCGATGGCCTTTTTATGGATCTCATTTCCTTGGCTGCCCTACATGATGCGAACCGTTAATCAGTCCAGCCCAGGGAAAAGTTTGCTGACCTGTTGTACCTTATCGAGTCAGAACGAGCATCTTCAAAGCCACCCACTGACCACATGTCCGTGTGTGGGTGTCAGAAGGAAGGGTGTTTGAAGTAATCCAACATCGCAGGGCTGCTGTGTCCTTATAGGAGGAGAGGATTCCTTGACCGGAAAGAACAAAGAAGGTTTGGGGACTCCTGCCAGGAAAGGTTGATGAGATGAGCGGAGGCATGCTGGGATGCTGGAAGGAAGAGCAACAGGTAAAATATATCCCCATCATTAAGAATATACTTTATGGGCTCAGATACACTCATGCATGCACACACACACACACACACACACACACACACACACACACACACACACACAGAATCATACCCCCAAATCCAGAGTAACTACGGGAGCATGTAAGAGACTTTACATGCACCTGTAGTTACTGCATGTAACTACAGTATGAGAAATTCATATTGGAATCCAGAGTAAGTTGTTCTTACACCGGAGCGAGGACTCCCCACAGTCACTCTGGATTTCGCCCCTAGAGTTGGAAGGGACTAGTGGTGGGCCCCTCCTTGCCCAAGATCCAGTTCGCTGGAAGTTGGGGTGGGGCTGGGGTCAGGGGGCGGGGCCAGGGGCAGACCACAACTCCGGCGCACTGCACATGCGCCAACCCCCAGCGCATGCATAGTGCATCTCCTCCAACTGGAGGAGACGCACTACGGACGCGCCGACCCCAGGCATTGGCGCATGCACAGTGCGTCTCCTCCAGTTGGAGGAGATGTACTGCCAAGCGCTTGCGCAGTGTGTCTCACCCAGCAGGAGGAGATGCAGGGCAGTCACTGCGCAAGTGCCAATGTTGGTGCTTGCGCAGTGCGCATTAGAGAAAAGATGGCGGCTGGTGCGAACCGGTCCGCCATCTTTTTGACTTTCCCTGACGTTGGCAGTTCGCCACCGGCAGGGAAATGGAAAGATCCAGTTCGGGTGAGTAGGCCTGAACCGGCATTTGCCCACCTCTGGAAGGGACCCAGTGGATCATCTAGTCCAACCCCCTGCCTGTAGCAGGAAATCCTCGTCCTGTGGGGACCCAGGTCTCGATCCCCGGCCTGCTGGTTAACAGGCACAGTGACACAGACTTTTGCACCAGTCATAGAGTCACAGAGTAGGAAGGTTCCCCAGTAGGTCATCTAGTCCAACCCCCTGCCTGTAGCAGGAAATTCTTGTCTTGTGGGGACCTGGGTCTCGATCCCTGGCCTGCTGGTTAACAGGCACAGTGTCTTAACCACTTGTGTCACGAGGCACACTTCTAGCACCAAGCTAGACCCTAAATGCTAACAGTTTCTAGGGGGAAAAAAGAATGAAACAATTTTTATAAGGAGGTATGTCAAGGTACAAAATGGTCCATCACAGAGGGTCTTCTGCACCATGTGATGCAAACCCTGGTGATGCCACTGGTCCAATCCTATGCTCTTGGCTCGGCCGGAAGAATGCCAGCATGATCCAAGTGGAAGTGTCTGGACCTACTGGAAGTTGTGTTGTGGTGTCCAGCGCCACCAAAGAGCACAAAGAGGGGACCAGCTGTTATTGTGAATCGACACTGGGGTTGACAGTGGGAATTATGGGGAAGGTTGTAGGAGAATTTGGGATTTTCTGAGCAAGGAGTGGAGAGGAACTGGAGAGGAAGGGTCAGTGTGACCATATATCAAAGACTGGAAAAGAGGATAAGGCCCTCCCAAAATGTAGGACACACAAGAAAAATGTAGGACATAACATAAAAGCTAAAAACATTCATATATATTTTTCTTATGGCTTTAATTTAAACACTTTATTAATTATGAATTTATTTAGTGTATGGAAAATACATGGATTTTTGGTAAATTAGATGTTAATGTTCCATTGCTGTGCATTTTCAGAGCCAGGAATTCTGCATTGATATCTGGCTGCCAAATGTTGCCTGCTTACTAGAAAATGGAAGATAATGAATATTTTTTCCTGGACACAAGGCTAAAAAAAGAGGACATGTCCTGAAAAAGAGGACATAATATCATTGTGGAAAGGGTGGATCTAGCAGCAATGGTGCACACCAGATTCCCAACTGTGAGCCAGGGCTCTTTGGGGGGGTTATGGAATCCATCCAATAGAGCCCCAGAATCCTCATGTAAAACATGCCACCCTATACAAAGAATATGTTTGGATCCAGGGGTGTCACCCAGTATGGGGCGCAGCACGTCACCCCTGGGACACATACGCCCCTCAGGACGCTGCACATGCGCCAAAGTTGGTGCGTGTGCAGTGTTGCTTCTGAAGCTGACTAGCTACAGAAGAGCACTGCGCACGCGCCAACTATGGCTCCTTAGAGAGGAGGAAGTCTGCACCTCTGCGCAGGCATTCAGCCCCTCTAGAGAGGGATGCCCATGCAGTGGGATGCACTGCGCATTCCGCCTTGCTAGAGAAGCCGAATGCCCATGCAGAGGGATGCACTATGCATGTCTGAGATTCGGATATGTGCAGTGCATCTGCACAGCCGTTGGGCCTTGCTCTGGGGGCAGAGCAGCTGGCTCTGCCTCTGGAGCATGGCCCTATAGGTGCGCAGAGCCAAGCCCTTTAGGTGCTCTGAGCAAGGCCCAATGGGTGTGTTTTTGCGCATACCGCCATTTTGGCCAGCACTGAGCTGGCCGGAATGGGGAGGCTGACTTCCAGGGTCACCCAGAGGAGTGTCAAACTCCTCTGTCACTTCATCCCCCCTGCGGCACGTCACCCGGTGCGTACAGCACCAGCCGCACCACCCTGGAGACGCAGCTGTTTGGAGCCCTAACAGGGAGTCACGGCCAAAAGCCCAGTAGGACAAGGGAGTTGCCAGTTAAAAATGTTTGAGAAACATTGCAGCAGGAGATAGCAATCAATTGTAGGGTCACCCAGCAGGAGACGCAAGTGCTACAATTCCAGCGCAGTTGTAGTGCGTGGCATTTCAACAGGTAATTTGCTCAACAAATACTTCCCAATTTGACATTCAGGAAAAAAAAAATTCAAGCACATCTCTGCAAATCTCTGCTGAGACAAAACAGCAACAGGAACTTCAAGGGAAGCAGAAGCCACTTCAATAAGCCTTGCAGGTTCCTTGTGGGAGCTCTGAACATCTCCAGATCTTTCCTTTCCCCCACGACGCAACCGATCGATGGTGTCGCAGCTCCTGATTGAAGAAAGTGAGCAAATGCTGTTGACTTCATTGCAAACGAACGGCGAGACTCTGGGGAAAATTGCATCCAGATTCCATATGTGCAATGCAGGGGTGTCATTAGGGTTTGCATCACCCGGTGCGGGAGGCCAGCACGTCACCCCATACATTTGGCGGGGCAACAGTAGTGGGCCTGGTTATGTGCCGTTGCTCTTCCTCCACTGTTTTTTTTTTAGCCACAAATTATAAATTATATATATTAATTATTATACAAATTATTAATTACTAATTTTATTAGTAATTATTATTATATTTTTAATAGTAATTATTATACTAGATGTTGTTTCAGGACCTCCAATCCGAGCACGATACCATAGTCTTTCGAGACTGAAGGATGCCAATGTATATATTAATTATATATAAAAGATATTTCAAAGTGGTCTGTTTCACTGCATTCTGCTGGAAATTATCCATTCAAAGGTGTATAACATGATGGGATTATTTCTACAAACCATAATTTTAGCCATTTAGGTCATAAGAGGTGCCTTCAAGGGTGTCTCCTTTCTAACGCCCTAGTAACGTCCCTGATTGGGACCATTTTGGAAGTCTTGTCCTCTCCTGGACTGAACTTCCACTCCAGCCAAGGCATGCCTGCTTACTCGCCAGTAAACACAGCTGTGCAGGTCACATCCATTTTCAATGAATTTCAATGCAATCATTAGGGTCCTCCTTCTGGGGTAATTTGTGGGGGTTGTGTTCATTCCTCTTAGGCTGCTCTATCCAATGAACTACGGAACGTTTGCCTACTTGCGAGTAAAGCCGCGATATGGGTCACTTTCACTTTCCAGAGAGTTCAATGCATATTTTAGTTTTTTGGCCATAACATTTGATAGGAAGGTGCGATTTCAAAACGGATTTTTGCAATGGATTCTGCACTTCAATACGATTCTAACGGTATATGACATGATGGGGTTTGATGCACCATCATGAAGTTGCAATATTTAGGTATGCAATATTTAATATGCAATTTAATATTTAAAGCAGGCCTCCGTCAGTCTTGAAAGACTATGGTGCTCGGCGCTGCATACGCTGCATGCGAAACACAGAAGCCTGTGTTAGATTGTTATGGAGGATAGGCTGTTACCCAAGCAGCAAATCCCCCTCTCCACGCCACTGAATTAGTCCAATGGAAAGGCAGAGCCGATACAATTGGATCCAGCTGGCGTTGCAGAGCTGGGCTAAGGACAGGAGCTCACCCTGTCTTGTGGGGCCGATACGGGTCTTGAACCCTGGCCTGCTGGTTAACAGGCATTTAATATTTAATATTTAATATTTAATATGCAATTTAATGATGCAATATTTAATATGGAGGGTAGGCTGTTACCCGCCATTGCGCGTCACCCCCCTTAGGCGTGTCACCTGACATGGACCACACCACCCCAGGTGACACCCCTGGTGAAATGAATGGATAGGACCATTCCAGGACCCAGACCTTACCAACTCCTCTTGGAACTGAGCTGCAAGGATGGATGAGACCAGCCAAGGGTTCCAGGCAGGCATGTCTCTCCTCCCACCCCCTGACGCTGGTTCCCCTTCTGTTGATTCAGAAAACAGCTTGCCTTTGAAATTCAAATATGAGCCCCCCCAGCCTACTCCAAAAATATCTCCCTTTTTTCTATGCAACAGTAATTAACAAATGAACCTAACGTCTGTGAGTACAAATTAAAATTCACAGCCAGGAATGACCTTTGAAGCTCTCGCTTGGGTGCATCAGCTGCGTTTGTGACTTTTGGATGCCTTTTTTCAAACCTCTCTTTGGAGAAGGATCTTTATGTCCCCTTTTTCAAATCAAAATTCATAATTTGACATTATTTCACAATTAAAATTAGTATGAAATAATTATACTTGATGCAACATTTATTCATTATATGTACCAAACTATTGGACAGGGTCCATTGGACCCTGGCGGTCATACGTGATACAAAATTCATGATTTTGGATTATAACTATCTAGTAAAAAAAGTCATAAGTTCTTATCAAATAATAATAAATTCCATTAAAAAAAACAAAGCACTAACTTCCTACAGGGTTGCATACTAAAACTTGATGCAACATTTATTCATTATAGTACAGGGTTAGTATAGTACTATAGTATAGTACTGGCAGTCATACGTAATACAAAAAAGGAGGTAAGCCCTAGGTTCACTGTCTCAAGTTGGGGCCCAATAAAATAGCACTTAATTCAGAGCACAATCTTTACCATGTCAACTCAAAAGTAAGCCCTATTGTGTTCAATGGGTCTTACTCCCAGGAAAGTGTCTTTAGGATTGCAGCCTAAGGCAGTAGGAAAAGCATGATTCACATGAGAACTGAGGTTAAGAGCACAAACCATATGGGGCGCAATCCAGATTAACTACGGGGAGTCCTTGCTCCAGTGTAAGAACAATTTACTCCAGATTGCAATATGAATTTCCCATAGGTTTTCACTAGGTGATGCAGTAGCTATGAGTGCACGTAATCAGTGGTGGGCACTTACGGGCCTACGCGCCCATACCGGTTCTTCCCATTTCCCTGCCGCTAGCGTACCGCCAGCGGCAGGGAAACGCAAAACATAGCGGACCGGTACTGTCCGCCATGTTTTGCGCCCACCGCGCCTGCCTAGAAGCAGGCAGGCCGTTTCTAGGCAGGCTCTGCACAAGCGCCGATATCGGCGCTCGCGCAGAGCCTTCCTAGAGGCGGCCTGCCCGCTTCTAGGCAGGCTCTCTGCAAGCGCCAACGTCGGCGCTTGCGCAGAGCCTTCCTAGAAGCCGGTGCCAGCTTCTAGGAAGGCTCTGTGCGAGCGCCGACACCGGCGCTCACGCAGAGCCTGCTTAGAAGCCGGCCTGCCAGCTTCTAGGCAGGATCTGTGTGAGCCGGCGCTTGCACAGAGCCTGCTTAGAAGCTGGCAGGCCGGCTTCTAAGCAGGCACTGCGCAGGCGCCAACATCGCACCACCCCTCGCCCCTCCCCAGTCCCACCCCTCGTCCCGCCCACACCCCCCTGACCCTGGCTGACCCCTCCCACTTCCGGCGTACCGGATCTTTGGATGGGGCCAGCCCACCTCTGCACGTAATGTCTCTTATGTGCTCACGTAGTTAATCTGGATTGTAGGGTACGTCTACTCAAAAGTAAACCCCACTGTGTTCAATGGGCCTTATGCCCAGAAAAGTGTCTTTTGGATTGCAACATAAATACAGTAGTGGTCCAGTCTTAACTAGCTGTTTGTGTTAGTCCCATTCTGAATCAGAACCAAGGAAATTGTCCCATCACTGGTTTGCACCTTTAGTTTAGGACCAAAAGGTAATATTTTATGGGATTTCTAAAATTTATGAAGTCTCAATTAGAAGCTTCACAACTTTTGGTGGATGCTCTAGGACAGTGGTTCCTAATGCCGTGACCCCTTAATAAAGTTCCTCATGTTGTGGGGACCCCCAACCATAAAATTATTTTCATTGCTACTTCATAACTGTAATTTTGCTACTGTTATGAATAGTAATGCAAATATCTGAAATGCAGGATGTATTTTCATTGTTACAAATTGAACACAATTAAAGCATAGCGATTAATCATAAAAACAATATGTAATGACAGACAGACAGACAGACAGACAGATAGATAGATAGATAGATAGATAGATAGATAGATAGATAGATAGATAGATAGATAGATAGATAGATAGATAGATAGATAGATAGATGGATGGATGGATGGATGGATGGATGGATGGATGGATGGATGTGGCATAGCTAAGAGGGAGTGACTGGGAAGGAAGGAAGGAAGGAAGGAAGGAGGGAGGGAAGGAAGGAAGGAAGGAAAGAAAGAAAGAAAGAAAGAAAGAAAGAAAGAAAGAAAGAAAGAAAGAAAGGGGAGGGGGGGAGGGGAGAGAGGGAGGAATGGGAAGGTAAGTACTTGGGTGAGAGGAGGCCTCCATAGGATTAGGATCTCAGGCAGCAGAGCCAGCCACTGTTTCCTAAGAGTAAGTCCCATTCACTATAATGGGACTGACTTCTGAGTAGACATGCATAGAACTGGGCTCTAAGGCTGCAATCCTCCCCTCACCCAAGGCTCCACATTGTCTCACAGCTGCTCAGAGGCTCCTTCTGAGCTGCTTCTTATCAGCTTCTTCCAGCCGCAGCAGCTCCAGCGTTTCTGCCAGGTCTTCCTACATGGCCCCCTGCACCAGGAGTCTTTAGGCGACCCCCAGGAAAGCTTCAGGCAACCCCCAAAGAAACTTTGAGAAACGCTGCTCTAGGAGTATATCCTACTCCAGGTGGGGGTTAGACTAGATGACCGTTTAGGTTCCTACCAACTCTATGATTCGAAGAAAAGGCACATCTGGTTTTTAGCAAAAACCAAAAATTTCAAGATACCAAGTGTAATGATATATAGTATATGGAGGGTGTTGGAAATTTGGTGGGTGTTATTGGGGGCATAACAGTGTTTGTGCCAGACGGCTTACCTATGGCAGTAATACATTGGAAGGCAGAGAAGAGGACGTGCAACATCAGAGAACATGTTGTCAAAGACTGCGGCACTTCAAGAGAGCTCTTTGAAGTGTCCACCTTCATCACTGTCCACCTGCCCAGACCAATTGCTCAGTTGTTGTGGAGGAAGCATCAAAGGGCTAAGAAGGACCACAGGACTGTCCGGGTCTCCAGATCAGCTCCTCTTTGACAGTTAAATTGGGTATCCTATTGAAAACTCTGTGTGCTTTTTATGTGCTTTCATTGCTAAGTAGCATCCACGGAAAGGGGGTCACCCACAATGAATCTCTCTCTCTCTCTCTCTCTCTCTCTCTCTCTCTCTCTCTCTCTCTCTTGCACTCACTCATTCACTCACTCACTCACTCACTCACACACACACAAACCCTTGTGGCAGGTTTTTAACCAGACAGAAAAGGTCCCATTTATAGTAGGCCCTATTATAATCAGCGGGGCTCATTCCCGTGTAAGGGGGCAGATTGCAACCTGAGAGACCTGAGAGTAACTAATCCAGAGTAACTACATGGAATCCTTGCTCCAGTGTAAGAACAATTTGCTCTGGATTTCAAAATGAATTTCCCCTAGGTTTTCACTAGGTGGTGCAGTAACTACGGGTACGCATAATGTCTCTTATGTGTTCCTGTATTTTTAACTAACCCTACAATCCAGAGTAACTATAAGAAGACGTAAGAGGCACTTTCTCTGGATTGCTCTATGCATTTCTCATAGGTTTCCCATAGGTGGCACCATTACTACATCGGTGTAAAAGGTCCAGTAGTTACTCTGGATTGTAGCCTATTAAGCTGCAATCCTAAAGATGCTTTCCTGGGAATAAGAGTCTTATTATAAGACTCATTGAACACAATGGGGCTTACTTTTGAGTAGACATGGTTAGGATTGTGCTCTTAGTGCTTTGCATCCCTCTCACTTCATCACTGAGTGTGCCTTGCCGTGCGCAGCATCCATGCTGTCTTCCATCCTCCTCCTTCTGCTGAACTTTCCTTAACCTCGGTTAGTAACACCTAAGTGACTTGTAATGGGCAGAGAGCAGGCCCCGTTAACGAAGTAAGGATTAATGAAGTGCAAACGAACAAACGGTGGACCTAATGGAGTGCAAAGGCATGGCGAGCGCGCACATAAAAAAGAGCATTCCTTGATACAAACCAACCCATTCAGGAAAAGGCTCCCAGGGGAGGATTTTGATAGCCAATAAAAGGGTGGCGATCAGTGCATGGATGCTGAAGGCTACATTCGGGGGTCCTCTGAGACCATTAGTGGGCTATGGAGGAAGGAGAGCCCTGCAAAGAGCCACTCCTGAATCATAGAATCCAAAAGTGGAATGGTTGCACCAAGGTCATCTAGTCCAACCCTCTGCCCCTAACAGGAAATCGTTCCAGAGCATTTCCAGCTGTGGGATGGAAGGGAAGCCCTACAAGGAAAAGTTGGGGGAACTTGGGATGTTCAACCCGGAGCAGAGGAGGCTGAGGGGAGACATGATTGCCCTCTTCAGATACCTGAAGGGCTGTCATAGGGAGGAAGGGGCTCATTTGTTCATAGCTGCCTCTGAAAGCAGGACTAGAACCAATGGGGACAAACTGCAAGAGAGGAGATTCCGGTTGGATATCCGGAAAAAATTCCTGATGGTGAGGGCGGTTGGGCAGTGGAAGGGATTGCCAAGGGAGGTGGTGGACTCTCCCTCACTGGGGATCTTCAAGCAGAGGCTCAACAAGCACCTGTCGGGTATGCTTTAGGAGGACTTCCTGCTCCAGGCAGGGGGTTGGACTAGATGACCTACTGGGTCCCTCCCAACTCTTTGATTCTATGATTTTAGGATTCTAGGTACCTACTGAGCTTCTGCTTGACGATTTCCAGAAAGGGAGAATCCACCACCTCCATTGTCATTTAACTATTACTTGACCTTTTAGAATGTCTTGCTGATGTCTAGCTTTTGGTAGTTTGTACTTAGTATATGATCTACTGTATTTACTCGAATCTAACGCTTGAATCTAATGCTCGAATCTAAGCCGAATTTATTCTGCAAAATCAGAGTGCACATTATATTCAATGGTTCAACAGATTCGAGTAAATGCGGTATTTTGATTATGAGTATAGGGTCTGCATTAGATTCAATAGTGCATTATATACCAGAAAATATTTTTGCTGGATTCTATACATCACCAAAAAGTCCCATATGCAGAAGGGGGCAGGGCTATTTTTCTGGAAAATAGGTGCTGGTTCTCACCTGCCAGTACTCATAGTTACTCATCGGTATGCATGTGTCTTTGTGTCTATGAGTGCAGTCCAGAGTAACTACGGGGAGTCCTTGCTCCGGAGTAAGAACAAGTTATTCTGGATTGCAATATGAATTTCTCATAGGTTTTCATTAGGTGGTGCAGTAACTACGTGTGCACGTAATGTCTCTTACGTTCTCCCATAGTTAGTCAGGATTGTAGGGTATATGTGTGTGTGTGCCGGTACTCACAGAGGTTCTGGTACTCACAGAGTTGCTGTTACTCCATACTGGTGCATACCCCCTTAACAGACCCCTGGAAAGGGGTAATCGAAAATGGTGCTGATGAGTGTGTGGGCACAGTGCCAGAGTAGGGTTGCCATAACTTTCTTCCACAAAATCGGGACTGGATTCCCATTTGCCAGTACATGAACACAATCCCTCCAAATTAGGACTGTCTGTGCTTTTCGGTATATATGGCAACCCTGTGCCAGGTGTCTATGAGCACAATCCTAATCATGTCAACTCAAAAGTAAGCCCCATTGTGTTCAATGGATCTTACTCTGTGGTGGGATTCAAATAAATTAATAACTGATTCTATGTCCTAATAACCTCAATTAACAACAGGTTCTATGTCCCATTAGTAACCGGTTCTCAGAACCAGGCACTCGTTAGCAAAGGGTTCTATAGAACCTATGAGAACCCGCTGAAGTCCACCACTGGACTCCCAGGAAAGTGTCTTTAGGATTGCAGCCCATGTGTCATAATTGCAAAAGAGGCCACCCAAAATGTAGGGCACCCAAGGAAAATGTAGGACATGACGAAATGAAAGCTAAAATACTTGTATATATTGCTTTAAAGTGGTTAATTTAAATACTGTATTTAGTTATTAAATTAAAAAAACTATTGTCTATAATTTATTATCTATAATTAATTACAAAAATTCTATATGCTACCAGTTCAGTTTCACTCCCCCTACCTGGAATGGCTCAGAAGGCAAGCGACCCCTTGGACGCTCTCTCCAAGACTGACTGTTCCACCCCCCCCCCATCTATACCACTGATCTATAGGTGTTGACTGCAGCTGTCCTTCCAGCTATGGGACCCAATTTGGTCCAACTGGTCAAACCAGCTCTGAGCATTTGGTGTACAGTGGTGCTTCACATAAAGAGCTTAATTCATTCTGGAGGCCTGCTCTTTAAGTGAAATGCTCTTTAAGTGAAGCAGATTTTCCTATAGGAAATAATGGAAACTTAGACGATTGATTCCACAACCCCAAAAATATTCATATAAAAATATTAACTGGATGTAAAAATGATGGCACAACACAGGAATTGAGTTCAGAACATTCATTCAGTGTGCATGATCTTATGACGTCTACTTAGGCTGCAATCCTAAAGACACTTTCCTGGGAGTAAGACCCATTGAACACAATGAGGCTTACTTCTCGGTTGACATGGTTAGGAGGCTGCAATCCAAGACACTTTCCTGGGAATAAGCCCCACTTAACACAATGGGGCTTACTTCTGAGTAGACCTGGTTAGAAGGCTGCAATCAAAGACACTTGTCTGGGAGGCTTACTTGGGCTGCTGCTGGAGGTTCAAGGTGGCTGGTGGAGGCACTTGGGGGCAGTTAAGGGCAGCTGCCTCTGGCACCTCCAGGCAACTGCCCCCTAGTTGGGGGCAGTTAGAGGCAGCAGCAGTGGCTGGCAGCCCTCTTAAAGAGCTTTCATGCAGAGCGTCAGGGCTGCATAGCATGCATGTCCATAGTGAGCTTGCTTGTTAAGTGAAGCGGAACTTGTTATGTGAAGCAGGATTCCTTGGTATGGAATCGCTCGTTATGTGAGGTGCTTGTTATGAGAGGTACCATTGTATTATTCAAGGTATTCAGCAGGTGAAGCTGCTTTTCATAACGGCAAAGGTGGAAAAGAGAGCCTGAAATGTCCCAATAGTCAGATCAGTGAGTGCAAAGCAGTTATACAAACACCTAGAGGTTTTTTTTATGTCTTTTGATTCATTTTCAGTCGGGGGTGCAAAAGATCAGCATTCTTAGCAATCATCACCACGGGAGGGGGGATGTGGCTGCTGACCCCAGATTAAGTGGGAATGCTGACCCTCATGTCGGAAGATGCTGTTCGGGGATTTTCAGCCTGGCAAAGGTGATTGAACATCTGGGATCGCTCGTGAGATGCAAGAGAATAATCGATCGGAGAGCAAACCCGCTGTGGTGTTGAATGAGAAAACAAATTTCGTTCACCGGCTGTTCGGGTCGGAGGAGAGAGGTAGACGAACTCAGACGGTAAACACTTAATTACCTGTTGGGTTTAGCAAGATACACTACATTGGTTTGGATCGCCTGGCCGGATCAATACGGATATTAAATTATCTTCCCAAGAACAACGGTCCAGGCTACGTCTGCTTGCAGAGTCTACCTCTGCGCTCGTAGGGGGTGTAAAGGAATGGGGTGGAAAAAGGGCTTTGCCTCTCCAGAAAGTTAATTGCATGAAATCGTTAACGGTTGGCTCATTTGCTCATTTCCTGAGGTCTTCTCAGCATTTGGAATCCATCGCGGGGGGGGGGGGGGGGGGCGGTGGTGGTGTCCTTGCCCGCTTTCTGCTTTGCAAGTCACCCTCCCTTTTGTCGGGAAAACGCTACCAGGTGCCCAAATCAGATTGAATTTGAAAAGTTAATTGTATTCCTGGAGGGTTTAACCTTCTGCTTTAATTTTTCACTGAAGACAACATTTTTCAAAGCTGGGTGCCCCTTCCTAAACCACACGGAAGACTTTTATTTATTGTTTGTGAAAGCGTTGGCAATTTGCCGTCGATGGGATGAGGAACGTCAACCATTGACAATCCATCAGAACTCAACGAGACTTTCCTTCCCGTGCCAATTCCCCATAGAAGTCTCGTTTGACTTGCAAGGGCTTGTTTCTTGAGAAACACCACCCCTGGTTTCAAAGGGACACAGATACAAATCTCAGAATGGTGCAAAGCCTGCTTAACTGACAGCCAAATCTAGAGCAACTATTCCTTGCACACAAGACCCCTTGGGTTGCCCTATCTATCACTAAGGTGGTGCAACTGTCTGAGCCAGCAAGGGGGCTCTTTCCTGGGCCTGATGCCCCCTGGATGGGGTCTTCCCTCTCCTCCCGGCCCTTGTGAGTGTGGACCCTGGGTCTGTTGTGCTGTCCCTTTAATTCTGAGGTTCCATCTGGACTGCTGCTGCTGTGTTGCCAAAGAGTACAGGACACTCGTTTTTATCTGTTGATGTTTTTATGGACAACACACACACACACACACTCACACTCACACTCACACGCACACACACACATGTACCTCTCTGTGTAGTCTTGTCTCTGCTGGTGCCTGGGCTTTTCCTGGGCCACCTTGCCTGCTTGGGGTGCAGGGGGGCAGCTTGTTCCCATTCTGACCCCTGAAAGCCTTGCCCTGTCCATCATACTGGGGAACTACTCTGACAACTTGACAGCTACTCCCCCCAGCTTGCCACCATGTGATCAGGAGGGTGGGGCAGTGCAACAGATGCTGGTGATTCTGAGTGATGTGGGAGCAGGTCAACTCGTGTGTAACTGCAGGCCAAGCAGCACTTATAGGCTGCCTTCTGAGCATGCCCGGTGGAGCAACTTGTGCTGATTAGTGCTCCAGAGCAGTTATGGGCAGCCCTAGGTTCCTGCTTCTCTGGTTGAAGCATAACTCAGTTCTGGATACAGAATAGTTAGGGCAGAGCAGTTAGGGCAGAGCAGGCTGAAGTTGCTCTGGATTTGACTCTAAGTTAAGCCTGGTTAACCTAGCCATGATAGGCTCCCAACCGCAGGTGGGCCCAGGCCAGTTCACACCGGTTCTACAGAACTGGTTGTTAAATTTGGCACGCTGCTAGCGATCCGGTTGCTAGCGGCGGGTCAAAAAAAGGTGAACCAGTTCGCCCTTGGGGCCCATCGCTGCGCTTGCGTCAAACTTGACGCAGGCGCAGTCACGTCCTAAAGAGGATGCGTCTCTTCAGGATGCGTCTGCACCTGCACCAAGGTTGGCATAGGTGCAGCACCTGTATAAACCTTGGCGCATGCGCAGTACACCAGGGTTGGAGCCGCCCCTCACCCCGCCCCTCTCCCCACCCCCATTCCCTCCCCCTGACCCCACCCCTGCCCCCTGACCCTCCCTGGCCTGCCTACTTCCAGCGAATTGGTTGTTAGGTTGGGCCAGGCCCATCCCTGCTCCCAACAAAAGAAGCTGTTTAGTGGAATCCTAACTTATGCTGGAATAGTGGCTCAACATATGTTGTAATCAGTGCAATTTCGGGGCGGCTGACATGCTACAGTGGGGAACGGAAACTTTACCCCCTTCCTTGGGTAGGGCTACTGCAGCCCCTATGGGTCTACTTCGATCTGCACCAAATCTGGAGGCAGAGAAAATCTGAGCAGACAAGAGCAGCCAGGGGTCGTTGCCAGATGCCTAGGGAACAGGGCTTGGATTTGGCATGCATGCACACATGTGCTGGAGCACGTATAGGCCTCTACCCCAACCTGGGCTGGTAAACATTATTTCCCGGAGGAAATAAATGTATTTATTGTCTTTATCTTATGAAATAGATTAAACATCTGCTCCCTCTTAACATTTCCCCCTGAAGAATCCATGATTTGATGTGCCTCTCTCGTTGCCTCTCCTATCCCTTTTGCTGATTCCTTGTGAAACTGACAACTCCTAATCCTTTTAGGATTTGGAAAGAGGGGAGACCTTAATACAACAGAGTCCCTGCTTTGCATTATGGATCTTTTGGGATTAGGCCCTGGCAGGGTGACCATACGCCTCTTTTTCAAGGATGTGTCAACTCTAGTTTTGGGGCTTAATAAGCTAACATTTTGGCTTCCTCGCAAGTCAGGAACTACTTGAGGATGGAAACTACTTGAGTCAGTATGGAAAATGGCAGTGTTGTACCCCAAAACTAGAGCAAATCAGACAAAACAAAACCAATTTTTTGAATCCATATCCTAAATATACCCAAGAATGGCACTGCTGTTGCTACCTCAAATTGTGCCAATAGTAAGTGGAACGGCCACTTACATGGTGTGTTGCGGCACCTGCCATATTAATGCTTTGACCAGGCTTCTGGAAGCAAAGCAACTGTCTTATGGACCCAATCCTACGGCAAAATCCAGAGTAACTATAGGGAGTCCTTGCTCTGGTGTAAGAACAACTTACTCTGGATTCCAATATGAATTTCCCATAGGTTTTCACTAGGTGGTGCAGTAACTTTGTGTGCCCTTAAAATCTCTTCTGTGCCCCTGTGGTTACTCTGGATTTGGGGGTTACTCTGGATTGCAATATGAATTTCCCATAGGTTTTCACTAGGTGGTGCAGTAACTATGGGTGCACATAAAGTCTCTTACGTGGTCCCATAGTTACTCTGGATTTGGGACCTATTGAATTTTCCAGTGCAGGTGCAACTGTGCCGGTTGGGCACGCACTGCATCCTATGGTGGGGAGGCAGTCACAGAAGTATCCTCAACGTCTGGGAATATTTCCTCCCTTACTTTGGGGCTTCATTGTGGCTGTGGGTGGAAAGGATCGGGTCGGATTGGGCCCTTAGAGCCCACCTTTGTGAGATGGCAATTTGTGGAGGGGGGTGGTTAGGTTTGCCAAGATTGATATTCACCAAGTTTGCCAGGATAGATATATGAAGTGGTTTGCTTCATTAGATAGATATTTACACCAAGTGATGTAGTCGACTAATGCTGTTTTCCTGATTGAAACAACAGTAGATCCTATTGATTTTTTTTTAACACAGCAATTTTTTATGTTTTAAACTTGTGTGTCATCTTGGGGAATTTTCCCCAGAAAGATGGATTATAAATCCTGGATATATGGGCCTCCTGAGCTTCCTGTGCCCACACAGTGAATGTGGCTTCCAAACCTGGCAACCTGGACACCAACCCAATCCATCATCATGGCAAACATGCATTATAATGACCTCTCAGCCGTCCAATAATTCCGGCACAAGATTATTAGAGACAGGAATACATCAAATGCCATAACACTGCAAGTAGGAGTTATGAAATCCTATTATATGAGAACTTTATAACCCACGCCGATACCACCAGCTTTCTTTGATCCAGTGCCACAGGGTGAAATTAGTTACCAGTATAGATGTACAGAGTGTACATCTGGACCCCTATGTGCAGAGTGTACATCTATACAGAGATGTACAGGGATGTACAGAGTGATAACATTCTCCCAAACAACAGATGACAGTTTTGAAAACGACTTTGAAAAGTAGAAAACTACTTTTCTGGATATCACCTTTTAAAATTTTTTTAATGTACACAATAGTGAAGTGTGGGAATCTAAACTGCTCCAGGTGATGTTTGTGGGTGTCCCTACAATCCAGAGTAACTACGGGAAGACTTAAGAGGCACTTACTCTGGGTTGCTCAATGCATTTCCCATAAGTTTCCCATAGGTGGCACGATAGGTTTCCCATAGGCGGCACGATCAGTGTAAAAGGTCCTGTAGTTACCCTGGATTGTAGCCTTACCCCCAAATCCAGAGTAACAACATTAGCATATGAGAGACTTTACGGGCACCCATAGTTACTGCACCACCTAGTGAAAACCTATTGGAAATTCATATTGGAATCCAGAGTAAGTTGTTCTTACACCGGAGCAAGGACACACTAACTGACTGTGTGTGTGTGTGTGTGTGTGTGTGTGTGTGTGTGTGCGCGTACGCGAGCGCACGCATGCAATCCAGTTATGGCAGCGAGAATGGCCCAGGTGGGCTGCCCCAAGTAGGCCTAGGTACACCTCTGCCAGGGAGTAAGTCCTATTGAATACAATGGGACTTACTTCTGATCTTCCTGCTTCCTGAAGCACTTATCTGGTGATCCTGGCCACTTAGGAATCGTGTTGTGAATGGATCAACGTCTGCAATCCTAAAGACACTTTCCTGGGAGTAAGACCCATTGAATACAATGAGGATGACTTTTGAGCAGACATGGTTAGGATCATGCTCAACATCATGGTTCTTTTTAGCCAGTTTAATTTGGCTTTGTGCTGCTGGGGATAGGGGCAAATTAAATAGGGGATATTTAAGGGCAAATGAAAAGAATAAGCCAGTAAACTTTGTGGGTCTCATAAAACAACACCCCTCTAGAATAGCAAGTTGTTTCCACAAAGCCCTAATAGTCTCCCACTAAAAATTAGTAGGACTATAAAGTACTTAATTGGCCATTGTGATTATCTACCTTGCTTAATAATGATATTAGCAATACTCATAATGAGTTATAATAATTAACAGCTACTTCAGTTTCTCCGTTGAATCATCAAAGCAAGCTGAAACAAAAAGAGAGAAAATTGCTAAAGCGATGAATGTCAAAGATGGAGTACGAGACTGACAGTTTTCATTGTTTTCCGGGATAATAGCTTTGGGTTTTTGATAGGGCCCCGTGATTTGTGGTTTGTGTATCACTTTCTTCCACACATCTTTTACAATTCCTTGACACTAATCCATTTACGGCAAGCACTTGTAGGGTAATTTCAACTTCGGATAATTTATATGCAGATATTTTAATTTCCTTTGCCAATCCTACGTAATTTTATAAAACCTTCTGTTTTCAGCTTTAAGACTGATATTCATCCAATGTTCCCATAATGCCTTTTGCTGGTGGTTGTTTTTTTCCCCACATTATGGTTTAGAAACTCCAATGGGACTAATACTTGGAGATATGTCCTAAGGCAGTGGTCAGGGAACAGGGGTAAATTACCCCAAATGGGGTAAAAATGAAATTCCTGGGGGTAATGGACAGTTGCGCTGCTGAGACACAGCTGGGCATGCATATGAATATATATGCATGCCTGGTTGTGTGTGTTACAGTACTGTAGGGTACAAGGACCCGATATAGAGTGCACTATATTAATAATATATGTGCACTATATGTGCAATAATATATGTGCAATAATAAATATAGTGCACTATATTAATAATATATGATTTCCTTCCTTTCAAATCATGGGGGGATGTTGCACATGAGGTGTTGATGCGCAAGGGGAGATGTTGCGCATGGGGGGACTGGTGTTCATGGGGGAACTGATGCACATGGGGGTTGATGAACATGGGTGTTGTTGCGCATGGGGGATATTCTGCCATGGGGGGGATGGTGTATGAGGGAATTTTACTCCCACAACACAGGTATGCTTTTCACTAGTTAATAATATATGATTTCCTTCCTTTCAAATCAAGGGGGTAATGTTGGCATATATAAATATATTTTGGGGTAAAAGGTAAAAAAGTTCCCTGACCCCTCTCTTAAGGCAAGACATTTCCTCAAGAATCAGGGAGCTGGAGGCATGCCTTCATTTTGCAAAATTTATGCTACAATCCTAAAGTCACTTTCCTGGGAGTAAGTGCCATTAAATACAATGAGGCTTACTTCTGAGTAGACATGGTTAGGATTGTGCTCCCCATAGGATTGTGATGGAAGCACTTTGCACTCCTTCCAGCCTGGTGTACCCTTGATGAACTTGTTCTGCTCTTCTGCTTCCATCGGAATGGCATGCAGGAATGAAGGGCTGCACTTGTGATCCTAGACAGGAGAACCATCCTTAATTTTGTGCCCCCTCACTTTTTTTGACGTGAACCATAATCTAAGAGAAATACAGCCACTTATGGAATTAACAGCTGGCAACTCTAAAGCACATTAAAAAATCCCCCCATCATGTCCTGGTAGGTTCTTCCCATGTTGTAAATCCAGGCATAACCATTGATTCTGGCAAAAGGCTTTTAACTATGAAGATTATGGGATCCTAATTAACTCCTAATGTTCACAGCCCTCAAGGGACCACTCAGGTGAAAAGGCTTGCTTGTATTTTTGAAAGAGGTTCAGTAATTCACCATCAAGGATCATCCAGACCCCTTTGACAATGGTGCAAAAAAGCAGGTTGCCATAATTCTCTTCCACAAAACTGGAATAGGACCCATTTGCAAGTATGTGAACATAATCCCCCCCAAATTAGGACTGTCCCTGTTTTTCCAGGACATATGGCAACCCTACCCCTGAAGTCCCCAAATCCAACAGGTTGGCCATATGTCTGAAAAAACTTGGACATTGGGTGCAATCCAGAGTAACTACGAGGAGTCCTTGCTCCGGTGTAAGAAAAATTTACTCTTGATTGCACTATAAATTTCCCATAGGTTTTCACTAGGTGGTGGAGTAACTACGGGTGCACGTAATGTCTCTTATGTGCTCCCATAGTTACTCTGGATTGTAGGGATTCTCGGTTTTGCAGAACCTGCATGGGTCCTATCTGATTGGATCCATATCCTGGATTTGGACCCAGCTGGAGAGAGGAGGATTGCAGTTTGACAGTGACAGAGCCACTTCCATGTCTACTCTGAAGTAAGTCCTACTGTAGTTGTAGATTTGTGGAAGAGGACTATGGCAACCCTACCTGCAAAGAACCAAGCTTTTCTGTACCAGGAACCTTATGCTTGCACATAAGGAGTCAAGGAACAGAGGGGCACAGGACTCCACACTGGAATGGACCCCCTTTAAAACAGTCACTAGGGGCACAATCCTGAGTAACTATGAGGAGTCCTTGCTCCAGAGTAAGAACACTTTACTCTGGATTGCAATATAAATTTCCCATAGGTTTTCACTAGGTGGTGCAGTAACTATGGGTGCAAGTAAAGTCTCTTACATGCTCCCATAGCTACTCTGGATTTGGGGGTACGTTTCATGTTGGGACCTGGGACTGGTTCTCCTGACCTTGTATCAATATTGATCTCGGAGCTACTGTGGATTCAGACTACTGATATTTTCCTCCTGATTTCCATTGATCTCTCACCATAGTTGCTTCCTTGAATCTGTTCCTTCTTCCCCATGGTCTAGTCCTATCAGGGGAGAATCTCCATTTCCCAGTATACCCAGTTCATTGCAGCTGAGCCCATGAGAGCTCCCCATCCCCTTAGGAGCTTCTTTCTAACCAGAAATCTCCTAGGAGGATAAGATAAAAAACACTTAACGGTGAATGATCTTCATCACAGCGGTTAGTCAAAGTTGCCTGTGGTTCGCACTGCACCTCAAGAGGAGGGAAGCAAAAAGTCAGGGCAGCACTTCGGTGGCAATGAACCCATCGGTGCGGAAGAGAACCAGCTCTGTATCTCAGGGTGGATGCCATGGCAGAAGAGGAGGATTCCCCAGAAGAGGATAAGAACAAGGATCCCCCAGAAAAGGAGTAGAGTAATCCTCATGAGGACAGTGTGGTGGCACCAGCAGTGGCGTATCTGTTGGTATATACACTGGCACATGAACAGAATTGGGGTGAGTGTGTGGCAGAATTTGGCACAGTTTGGCTTGCGCTGCTCATGAATCTGGAACCAGACTAGCAGCCTTCTCCAGCATTGGGGTTCCACACCGATGATCCTCAATTGTGGTCCACATGAATTATCTCCCATTATTTTTAAATTTATGCAGTCATGGGAAGATGTTATGCATTTGGCCGGGCAAAAGAGAGGAGGTGTCCCTTGGCGTTCTTTGAATCTCATCTCTGCCATGAGTGCAGAGGAATGGAGTCCTATTGGACACACATGGGAGTCAGTCTGAGAGCCCAATCCTATGCCTGCCTACCTAAATCTCATTGCAGTCAATAGAGCTTACTACCAGGGAAGTATGGATAGGATTGTAGCCTTCTGGGTAGGCATGGATTGCACCAATGGTGGGATTCAAATAACTTAACAACAGGTTCTATGGGCAAAATCCAGAGTAACTATAGGGAGTCTTTGCTCCAGTGTAAGAACAACTTACTCTGGATTGCAGTATGAATTTCCCATAGGTTTTCACTAGGTGGTGCAGTAACTATGGGTGCACTTAAAGCCTCTTGCGTGCTCCTGTAGTTACTCTGGATTTGGGGGTATGTCCATAGAGCAACAGGTTCTATGTCCCATTAGTAACCAGTACTCAGAATCAGGTGTCCATTAGCAAAGGGTTCTATAGAACCTGTGAGAATCCCCTGAAGCCCACCACAGGATTGCACTCAGTCTACAAAGTTGTTAGATAAGGATTGCATCAAGTGTGAAGCATAAGACATCTGGTGGACCACTTTGAGATGCAGGAAGCTGGACCAGATCTAGTGGGGCTCTTACGTTCTTATTTCAATGTGCAACCTTAACTCAAGTTACATTTTTGCACACTTTCCAAGTGGACCTGCACATCACTCGCACCTCTGCAGAACGACCCACCACAAAGTCTTGCAGAAACGTGTATAAATGGCAATTCAACCCTTGCACGCACCAATCACTGGTAAAGGTTTGCGCACTTTTTAAAAGAACTCTTTTTTTCCAAAACTCATGCAAGCCCTCACTAGTTGCAAAGCAAGATGGGTACGTACGTGCTTGTCCTGGTTCTGCTCGCAAACGTTCAAGCAGGAGAGATAAATATTTCAAGCTCCCCTGGTAAAATGCTTGTGACGTCGCCCGTGCCTACTGCTGTGGCTCTCTCCGAGGACGCTTTCTGCACCCAGCCTTCTTCTTGCACCCAGCCTTCTCCCCACCTTATCGAACCTGTTCAGGGATCCAGCGTCGGGGCCAATGCAGTATGAATTTCCCATAGGTTTTCACTAGGTGAAACTAGGTCCACTAGGTGGACCAGCCTCCACGCCCGACCAGCCCCTCCCATCCACAAGGCATCTTCGTGTCCTTCAAGTTGATTTTCAAAGCCCACCGTTCCCAGCAGCCTCTTTCCAGAAGCGTCACCGCCACAGTGTGCCATTTTATGACTTCAAAGCTGTTTTCGATGTGTGCAGCAAAGTGTACTAGAGAAATTAATTAGTCTCTAACAGGCCACCTGCCTGGCTATTAGCAATAGGCAGCTCTGGTGCTTAAAGCAAGCCAGATAATGAATAATGATTATTCCTATTATAGGGAAATGCAAGGCCTGAGCTATTAAAAGCACATGGTATCCACCAACATAGATGATGCAGTGGCTGGAATCTGGGTGGTTTTCAAGGGCTTTATTTTTTTTTGGGGGGGGGGGGGCCTTTCTGAGTTAATGTCCCAAGGTCCCAATATCCCTGTGAATGTTAATGAAGCAATCTGACCGGAGCTGGTTCATCAAGGACACCAACGCAAGACATCTGAGTAGACATAGTCAGGCGACTGCAATCAAAGACACTTTCCTGGGAGGCTTACCTGGGCTGCTGCTGGAGGTTTAAGGTGGTTGGTGAGGGCACTTGGGGGCAGTTAGGGGCAGCTGCCTCTGCACCCCCAGGCAACTGCCCCCAAATCAGGGGCAGTTAGAGGCAGCAGCATGGCCAGCAGCCCTTTTAAAGAGCCTCCATGCGGAGCATCAGGGCTGCAGAGCACACGTGCCCATAGCGCGCTTGCTTGTTAAGTGAAGCGGAATTTGTTATGTGAAGCAAGAATTCTTGGAAATTTTTGCTTATGTGAAAAGTGTCGGGTTGCTTGTTAAGCGAGGCGCTTGTTAAACAAGGTATATCATTTTGGAGGTCTATACCAGACCTTGTAAGGCTGTGTATCTTTGGGCTGTGCATACGACACTATAATTTATTTTGTATGGTCTGGTATGAGAGGAGGTCCGTCTTAGCGGTGATGCTGTGACCTCTCAAAGCAGGTGATCCAAAGCAGGTGTTGCTGCTGTGTAGTGTACAACAAGCAAGCTAGGTCAAGATCCGTTATCTGAGGCAGCATACCAAAAGCTACCTCCATTACCTGGTGGTGTGCTTGTGTCTGACCCTCTAGCCCACCACTCTCTGTTCCACAAACCTTCTCTGACCCCATTTTCCTTTTCAGAATAGAATGAATATTTCCTTTTTCAGTATTTCCCATGTCAGACAGATGAGTCAGACTCTTCCATGGTGAAGATGATGATGGCGATGATGACCCTTACTTTGGATATCCCTTGCAGTGGAAACTACTGTATTTACTTGAATCTAACACACCATCAAATCTAATGCTCACACTAGATTTATCATCAAAATACCACATTTACTCTAATCTAATTAACTACTGAATCTAATGCACACCCTGATTTAGGAGACTAACCATACAATCCAGAGTAACTACGGGAGCACATAAGAGACATTACATGTACCCGTAGTTACTGCACTACCTAATGAAAACCAATGGGAAATTGGTATTTCAATCCAGAGTACATTGTTCTTACACCGGAGCAAGGACTTTCCATAGTTACTCTGGATTGTGCCCTAAGTGCACAATCCTAACCATGTCTACTCAAAAGTAAGCTCCATTGGGTTCAATGAGTCTTACTCCCAGGAAAGTGTCTTTAGGATTGCAGCCTAAGGCCTATATCCTAAAGAGAAATTAAGCCCCTTGTTCCGGAGCAGTTAAGATGCCTTTCCATAAGATAACACTAGAGGGTGATGTAACTGCATGGACCCGTAACTGCTCTGGATTTTGCCCTAAATTTGGCTGGAAAAGGTGAGCGTTAGATTTGAGTAAATACAGTATTTGGTGCCCTACTCTGAAGACAAAGACCCCTTAACTAAAATGTCTTTACCCACCATTTAGCACCTGCTCTTTCCTTTTTGAGTCCCTTGGTAGCTCCCTCCCCAATTTTTGGGTGGCCCTAGACATTTCCTCCTTCCTTCATCCAAGGAAATTGTTCAGATGCCTCATTTACAGGTAGCTGAGGGTGCAATCCGAACCAATTTAGGTTGACACAACTCATGCCACAACCCATGCCACAATTGTCTCCCTATTCCTGTGGTGGCATGGAGAGGCTGGCACATGTTGGTGAACTGGCCTGGCCCCCCAGTAGTGGCACAGAAGTGTCTTATGGCACTTTTGCGACATCCCCAGGCATGTTTTGTGACTCACTCCAGCCTAACTGGGGGTTCGGATTGCACCCTGAATCTGGAAGTGGGGTCTGACAAATGGTTCTCCCCCTAGCGAAAGAGAGCACAGCGCACCATCTCTAATGAGGGCAGCCATCAGCTTTGTTTGAATGCGGGTGCCGTGCTCACGCTGAACCCCAGCCAAGTCCTCCATTTGCCCTCTTCCACAAAGGCCAGCTGTGCACATCTTTGTTGCTTAATCAAAAGCAATGGTTATTAATAATACCAAATTAAATTATTAATTAATAATAGCCGCGGTGGACTGTTTCCATGTATATGCGGAGCGTGCCCGGAATCTATTGATCGTCTTCTTAAATGCTACACGGCCAGCTTTCTCGGGTCTATGGAATTGATTCCGCGGCTGTCCACCCTCCTCCCATGACAGTGACCTCAAATTGGAGAATTCTAGGTTTTGGATGGCTGTGACTTCCAAGGAGGTGAATGAAACAAAGGGAATGGGGGACACCTTTGGAGGAAGAGAGGCCGCCAACCGTCCCCGCCTGTTTAAAAAGTAGTTGAATTAATCCATTGTGCGAGATGCCTTTCACACCCGGTTTAATCTCATTAGCGATGGTTCAAACGACAGTCGCTTAGAGAGGCTTTAAATCAACCAGCCAAAAATATCAGCCAGCACAGCATTGCCACTTCTTGCCCCTGTGCTGTTGTAGCTTTCCATGATGCCGCCCATGGAGATGAGACCCGAAGGTCTAAAAAACCCACACATGTTCTCCGTTTTTAAGGTGGGGAATAAAAGCCCCTTCCGATTTCGCAACTGGAAGAAATGATCGGGGTTGTCCGGTTCATTAAGTTGAATGAAGTGGTGGTCCAAGGCAGCAGATGGGGGACTATACCTTCTCCTGCTTCTTCTCATCCTCCTGCTGGATTTGAAAAGAAACTATGGGCAAAATCCAGAGTAACTACAGGGAGTCCTTGCTCCAGTGTAAGAACAACTTACTCTGGATTGCAATATGAATTTCCCATAGGTTTTCACTAGGTGGTGCAGTAACTACGGATGCACTTAAAGCCTCTTACGTGCTACTGTAGTTACTCTGGATTTGGGGGTAAACGAAAAAGGAAGCTGTGAGCAGAAGAAAAGGAGTGGATGAGTGTGGTGGGTACATGAGTTGGAGTTGTAGACACTCTAGTCTACAACTCTCCTTTCCCTCTCTCCTCCCCACTTCCTTTCCACCCCATCCTACTCTTTCTTTACAAATCCAGGTTGGAGAAGGAGGAGGAGGTGTCTCCAACCGAGGGTTGCCATATGTCCCCCCAAAATGGACAAACCCAGTTTTTGGAGATTGTTGGCAGAACAACCTGTGGCGCAAGTGGTATAGGGCACAATCCAGAATAAATACAGGAGCAAGTAAGAGACATTACGTGCACCCATAGTTACTGCACCACCTAGTGAAAATCTATGGGAAATTCATATTGCAATCCATAGTAACTTGTTCTTACACCGGAGCAAGGACTCCCCGTAGTTACTCTGGATTTCACCCTAAGACAATGTGCCTGTTAACCAGCAGGCCAGGGTTCGAGACCTGGGTCCCCATAAGATGAGGATTTCCTGCCACAGGCAGGGGGTTGAACTTGATGATCCATTGAGTCCCTTCCAAGTCTATGATTCTCTGATCTACTGGCAAATGGGACAGAGGGTCCTGTCCTCATTTTGTGGAAAAGAATTATGGCAAACTCCCATCTAAGATCCCCAACTGGTCATCCTCATGGTTGGCCTATCCCTGCGAGGAGAGGTGAGCCTTAGCCAGAACTGAGATCCGGAGATCCAGAATCTCATGATTGAGTGGGTGAAAGCAACAGATTTCATCTCCAACCATGTATTATTTTTCATAGCATGAGTCAGCAGCAGCCACATGCAAGAGCAACGACACACACCTCTGGTCGGACAGGCAATGCCATGATAGGGAAATAGGCAGTCAAATTCGACTTCATGCATTGCGGCTTTCCAAAAAGGCAGAACATCCTCCACTCTCCGCTGCTAATATAAATGGGCTTTGGAAAGGGAGGGCACAGGTAGTCCTGGGATTCACAGCACTTAACACGAATCATGCAGATGGATGATGATGCAGACACGGCCAGAGGTGGGGAGCTGTCCGTGCTCTGGTGTCTGTCCATTTTTCTTCATGTGTTTGATCTTGGGCCAGTTTTTCCCTTTGCAGGATGCAGGTGTCTCCCTGCATAGCCCATGATTCATATTCCTGAGGTGCTTTAAGGCTGTTTTCATACACTTGGCCATCATTCTTTCGCCCTGCATCTCCTTCACCAAACCTGCACCACATAGTTTTCCTGAGTGCTGGATGGGAAGAACAGGGAACCTCATGGTACAAATGAAATGGGATCTACCTGGGGCAGTGAAGGCAAAACTGGCCAAGGTGGAACTTAAAAGCATAATCTTAACTACATTATCTTAACTACATTATAGTAAGCGTCATTGTGTTTGATGATCTTACTCCCAGGAAAGTGTGTTTAGGATGGCACCATGCATCTAAGACAGCCTTAAACATGGCTAAGTGCTTATCCAGCACTTACTCAATGGATAAGGCATCTCAGGTAGGGTTGCCATAATTCTCTTCCACAAGATTAGGACAGGACCTTCTGTCCCATTCGCCAGTATGGGAACACAATCCCTCCAAATCAGGACTGTCCCTGTTTTTCAGGACATATGGCACCCCTACTCTCAGGGCTAGTGTCTACCCTCTACTGAGCTCCTCATCTGCTATAAAGCAGTCTTTGCTTACAGTCCCCTCTAGTCTCCACCCTGTTCCTTTGCTACCATGTAAGTAAAGGTCCTTCTATAGACCCCAATTCAAAAAATGCAGCAGGCATGGTATGGTAGTTGAGCACCATGGTAGGCAGGCATGGGCAAATGCTGGTTCGGGCCTACTCGCCCAAACCGGATCTTCCCATTTCCCTGCTGCTGGCGAACCGCCAACGGCAGGGAAAGTAAAAAAGACAGTGGACCGGTTCGGGCTGGCCGCCATCCTTTTGACTGCCGTCACTGCACAAGACGGAGTCGGCACGGGCGTAGTGCGTCTCCTCCAGTTGGAGGAGATGCACCGCACATGCGCCAGGGGTTGGCGCATGCACAGTGTGCCGGAGTTGGTGGTCCGCCCCTGGCCCCACCCCCTGACCCTGGCCCAGCCCCCCCAACTTCCGGCAAACCGGATCTTGGGGCTGGCTGGGCCCATCACTGATGGTATGGTGGTTGACTGCCAAAGAATGCTAAACAGAAACAGACCTGGATAAATTTAGGATGGGAGACCGAGAGCTAATAAAGCTGTTAAGATACAACAGAGCCAGAGATATTGCTGTTTACAACTTGGCTGACATCTGGCTTTCCCTGGTGCCAGATGTGATGACTATGCAGTGATGGATTCCATCTGAAAGAGGCAAGTTCAATGTGTTGCCCGTAGAACAATTTACCTACTCACAGGGTTGTTGTGAGAACAGACAGGATTAAAAAAAACTATGTAAGCTGATGGGCATTTGCATTAGCATGGGAAAGGGGGAGGGTATGTATGTATGTATGTATGTATGGATGGATGGATGGATGGATGGATGGATGAATACTACCCCAAATGCAAGTGTGGAATGGTGTGCAAATCACAGCAAACATCCATGCACATTTACTTGGTAATGATGTCAGGTTGATGTGAGGTATGGATGATGACGGTGAAATCCGAATCAGAACTTCCCTGATCCGAATCTCACTTGTCTCATCAATTTCTAACAATATCTATTAGAATAACATCAAAGAAACCCTACTGGATCAGTCCAAGAGCTCATCCCATCCCAGTTCCTGTATCTCCCAGTGGCCCACCAATGCCCACTCAAGACAAGATACCAAACTAAAGTTGCCATATGTTCCGACAAACAGGGATAATCCCGATTTCTTGGAAGTGTGTGTGTGTTCACATACTGGCAAATGGGACAGGGGGTCCTATCTTGGTATTGTGGAAGAGATTTATGGTGACCCTGTACCAAAGTGTGCCCTTTTTGGAAGGCCTTGCAGATACACAGCCACATTTTCCCCCTTAGAGCACCATTTCTCTGTCCATCTCCACTTCCAAACTTCTGGGAAAAGGTCCAACCCAGCTGTGAGCAAAATCCTAACCATGTCTACTCAAAAGTAAGCCCCATTGTTTTCAATGTGTCTTACTCCCATGAAAATGTCTTTAGAATTGCAGCATTTGGGATCTATAGCTGTGAGCAGGCAAAATGTGATCAGTCAGTCTATAAATATATCTTGTCCCTGCAACCCACTGGCTACATTTTTTGGCCCTGGGTTCAGCTGCCTACATGAGTAATGAGCCAGTGACCCTCAAGCTTATTAGAGTGTCCCTTCTAATAGAGTTTCTTCATTCCTTATTCCAAATAGGATTACGAAGAAGATAAAATGCGGTGGTCAAAGCAATACACAAGCACGTTCAAAGTGAATTAATACACTATTCAGAATAGGCACGACATCGGGAGGACAGGCAAGAATAGCAGAGGTGCTTTCTGGCAAAGGAGTAAGATGATGGGTGGAAGAGATAGGGCTTTAGAAAGGATGTCTTGTGCTAGGGGTACCATGGGATTATGAGAACTGGGAGACTCCCAGTTGTGCCCATAGAAGGGACTGCTGATGAAAGGACCTCTGGCTGAAATCAGAAATTCGGGGATCCCTGATTCAGGATATACCACACAATACTAAATCAGGGATATACCACACAGTACTACTATTGTATGGTATAATATTGGTTAAGGCAAGGGTGTTCAACATATGGCACAGGGGTAGTAGTGAAGCACTGCACCACCAATGTGCACTGCATGTGAAGCACGAAGACCTGGGTAGATTGTTATGGAGGAGAGGCTGTTCCCCAAGCAGCAAATCCCCCCTCTCCACACCACTGAATTAGTCCAATGGAAAGGCAGAGCCAATACGATTGGATCCAGCTGTGTCACAGAGGACAGAAGCTTACCCTAAGGACAGGAGCTCACTCTGTCTTGTGGGGACCCGGGTCTCGAACCCTGGCCTACTGGTTAACAGACACACCCTACAATCCAGAGTAACTACGGGAGCACGTAAGAGACTTTACGTGCACCCGTAGTTACTGCACCACCTAGTGAAAACCTATGGGAAATTCATATTGCAATCCAGAGCAAATTGTTCTTACACCGGAGCAAGGATTCCCCGTAGTTACTCTGGATTGTGCCCATAGTGTCTTAATCACTTGCACTACCCACAGCCCTGGGACCTCCTAACTCACCAGAATGTTCAACAGGGTGATTGGCTGTGATGAGTAACTGGGAGCAGGTGGGCACTTGGCAGCAGCAACACCACTAACTGCTTGGGTGAAGTTCAAACCAATTGACCCAGACAGGTAGCAGAATTGGTCAATGGCAATGCAAAACTCACTTTGCTCTCCTTGAACACCTCAGCATGGAGATCCCATGCCGCATGCATCAAGTGCCAGCTGTGGCTGCAGGGACTCCATTCATCATCACGGAGCAGGACCCATCCAGCCACTGGTCAAATTGGTCAAATTGCCCAAATTGATATATGATTGCTTGGGGTACAGAATGAATTTCAACAGGGAGAAGTGGAAGGTTCTGCACTTGGGCAATAAAAACCAAAAACACAGGTATAAAATGGGGGATACTTGGCTTGGCAGCACAACATGTGAGCGGGATCCTGGAGTCGCCATCAGTGGATCACAAGCTGAACATGAGTCAGCAGGTGATGCGTCTGCAAAGAAGGCAAATGCCATTTGAGGCTGGAGGACTGGAGCTTCCAAATCACGAGAAGTTCTAGTTCCTCTTTATTCTGCATTGGTGAGACCTCACCTTGAGTCCTGTGTTCAGTTCTGGGCCCCTCACTTGAAGAAAGATGGAGCCAAACTGGAGCAAGTCCAGAGGAGAGCGACAAGAACCATCAGTGGGATGGAAGGGAAGCCCTACAAGGAAAGGTTGGGGGAACTTGGGATAGTCAGAACTGGAGAAGAGGAGGCTGAGGGGAGACCTGATTGCCCTCTTCAGACACCTGAAGGGCTGTCATAGGGAGGAAGGGGCTCATTTGTTCATAGCTGCCTCTGAAAGCAGAACTAGAACCAATGGGGACAAACGGCAAGAGGGAGATTCCGGTTGGAGATCCGGAAAAAATTCCTGAGGGTGAGGGCATTTTGGCAGTGGAAGGGATTACCAAGGGAGGTGGTGGACTCTCCCTCACTGGGAATCTTCAAGCAGAAGCTCCACCACCACCTATTGGAGATGCTCTGGCATCGTGCCATGGGAAGGAGGTTGGACGAGATGACCTCCTGAGTCCCTTCCAACGCTAGGATTCCATGATTCTATATATGATTCTTTGGGATCTGTAGTCCTAGCCATACTGAAACAGGCACCTTGTTCAGAGTGATGGACTGGCCCATCCTATTGACACAGATTCCAACCATTTTCCAAGTTTGCAGGCACCTGCAACTCCACCTACATAAGGTGAAGCCAGTGCTGCCCGTTGTGTCCCGAGATGCATTTTCTTCAGAAATCCTTTTGCGAGAGCAAAATTATGTAATGGAGGCTGAATCCATCGCAACCCCCTTTGTTATGATACATAACGTATAATCACCCAAAAGTTGCTACTTGCTCATTTTATACATCCCATAATAGTAATAATTATAGGAGGAGGAAGGGAAGGAATTTATAGCATCATCTTCTCGGTTGGAGACAGGGCTTTTTTTGTGTTCGGTGACACAGGGCTTCCTGGAGCAAAGGGAGGGGATGTTTGGGGGCTGAGAAATGGAGCCAAACTGGTTTCCACCAACACATCTGGAGCCATTTACTCAGCCGTGAAGGAGAAAGGGGTTCATTATCTCTCGCCTCGCCACCCTCACTTTGCCCCCCCATTGCAGTGCTTGAGATCCTTTCCATGCTGCCAACCCTGCTGATCTCATGCTAGCTGCTAATATATAAACCTGCAGATTGCCCTCCCACTTAGCACTTGAATTCTTGCCCAACAGTTGCTTTAAATATCCAGACATAAATGTAGATATTCTGTTGCTCACGAGGAGTGCGGGAAGCTTTCCAGGCTGAAATAAAGCAAAGGTGGCGGGGGGGATAGGAAACAGCATGGTGGGTGGAGAACATTTCAATACATGTGGAAGATCAGGACTAGGGGTGGGCACACGGCTGTCCATGCCGCCCGTTGAGCCGCATGCCTCCTATGGCAATTTGGCTGGGAGCGTTGGCTACTGACTCTACCTGCTTACTTCCACAGAATGTAGAGGAGGTTATGGGGGTGGTAGTAGAGCAGTGGTACTCAAGGTGAAGATCAGGACCCCCTTGGCGGGTTGCAACTTCATTTCCAGGGGTCACGGAAAGCTGGGCACCACCATCTTGGAATCAGGCACTTGGCACCACCATCTTAGAATGGAGCTCTCAAGATGTAATCTGCGCGTGATGGGCATGCGTGCTGTGCAGCCCTGATGCTCCATATGGAGGATCTTTAAAAGGGCTGCCAGCCAGCACTGCTGCCTCGAACTGCCCCCAACTTGGGGGCAGTTGCCTGGGGGTGCCAGAGACAGCTGCCCCTAACTGCCCCAAGTGCTCCCACCAACCATCTTGAACCTCCTGCAGCAACCCAGGTAAGCCTCCAAGGAAAGTGTCTTTGATTGCAGTCTCCTAACTATGTCTACTCAGAAGTAAGTCCCATTGTATTAAATGGGGCTTACTCCCTGGAAAGTTTCTTTGATTGCAGCCTCTTAACCATGTCTACCCAGAAGTAAGCTCCATTGTGTTAAATGGGGCTTACTCCCCGGAAAGTGTCTTTAGGATTGCAGCCTAAGTAGACTTCATAGGATCATGCCCATTGAATGCATGTTTTGAATGCCATTCCAGTGTTTTGTCATCATTTTTACATCCAGTTAATATTTTTATGTGAATATTGTTGGGGTCGTGGAACCAATTGTCTGAGTTTCCATTATTTTCTATGGAAAAATCTGCTTCACTGAAAGAGCGTTTCACTTAAAGAGCAGGCCTCCAGAACGAATTAAGCTCTTTATGTGAGGCACCACTGTACTTGTATTTATACCGATAATTAAATTATTTTGATGTATGGGGGTTTCAGAAAATTTCTGAGCCCTGGGTGTCAAATGACCGAGGAACATCACTGGGAATAGCAAGTGGTGACCATGGAAGGAGAGGAAGAGGAGGGGACTGAAGGCCAAGTCAGGCCATGCCTAGCCAGAAGGGCAACAATGAATGTGAATGTGGTCACCAAGAATGGGGGGGGGGCTTTGTGGATAGGGTTGCCATAATTCTCTTCCACAAAATCAGGAAAGGAACCTCTACCATTTTCCAAGTATGTGAACACAATCCCCCCAAACTGGATTGTCCCTATTTTGGGGGACATATGGCAACCCTATTAGTGGCACACTAATAGGTGAAAAAGAAGGCAGGAGAGATGCAAATGTCTTGAATATTAGGGGCAATGGTGGCGTGCAGACAGACAGACAGACAGACAGACAAGACAGACAGACAGACAGTGGGTGGGTGGGCAGGTGGGCGGTTGGATATGTCCCGAAATACAGGGACAGTCCCAATTTGGGGGGGATTGTGTTCATGTACTTGCAAGTGTGACAGAGGGTCCTGTTCCTATTTTGTGCAAGAGAATTATAGCAACACCAGACAGACAGACAGACAGACAGACAGACAGACAGATCCACTGAACACAATTACCCCTCCCCCTGACCCCGCCCCCACTTCTGGTGAACCGGTTCTTGGGCGAGGCAGGGCCCAACTCTGCATACCCCACATGCAGTGGTGGTCTTCACGAGGTTCCCACAGGTTCTATAGAACCCTTTGCTAATGAGCGCCTGGTTCTGAGAACCGGTTACTGATGGGACAGAGAACCTGTTGTTCATTTAGGTTATGAGGACATAGAAGCTGTTGTTAATTTATTGGAATCCCACCACTGCCCACATGGTGATCTTCCTGAGAGAGCGGAGGTACAACTTCCCACTGGCAATGAAATGGTGATGGGATGGGATCAATATATCAATATATTGATCAAATAATCAGTATATTTATTTGTATCTAAGCTTTCCACCATCACTTCCATATGTACATGTTTATGAAGAGGCAATGGACAGAGTGGGGAATGTAGACACTGAGATCCTAAATCGAGTGGAGAAGTCATCTATTCAGGTGGCCAGACACCAGCATGGTCCTTCCATCCTCCCGCTTTTTAATTAGCTCTCTATAACTAAAGGTCAACACTGCTGTGAGGAATTGGGAAGCCAACCTTTATATACACCATGGAGAATTGCCAGGTATATGCCACGTGACTTGGCTTACTTGCACAAGTCATCTGGCAGGAAGCATTGGAGCATGTGCTCCATCTGCCTGCCGTACCCTCTTAGCCCCTCGTGGATCATGGGGGTCTACCAGGGTCCCTTGAATGTTTTTTTGCTCGCCACTGGTTTGGCAAGCCGAGCTGACAAGTCTGAATGCGGTTGCCAATGTAGAAGGTGTGCCCATGGAGGTGGTGTGCCAGGGAGGTGTGCCAGGTGTGCAAACGGAGCTGTGTTAGGAGCTGATGCTTTTGCAGAGTTCACTCTTGCAAATGTCGGCTTGCATGAATGCGTGGCAATGTGGGTGTCAACAGGCAATGCAACCTGCTGATGCTGCAGGGCCTGGCAATTATTTTAAGAGTAGCAATAATTAACCCATTATTGTGGGACTAAAATTTCAACAATATTTGTGGACACGACAGGGCACTGGTGGGCACTGAACACTGGGTAACGACAATCACTTGGTGCCGGGGGGGGCACCAGGGGGCAGTGGCGGGCACCGGCAGGTATCTTTCTAGGCATCGGACAGCACTGTGTAGCAGGCAATGGGCATCAGCAGGCACCAACAGGCAAAGGGCACCACTGGGCACCAGTGGGCAGGGGGCACTATTGTGTGCTAGGGTTAGAACACTGCTTGATCGGAATTTCAATCAGCAAGACAGCAGTTCAAGTCCCAAGTAATGCAATACAGGGTGAGCTCCCATCCTTAGCCTGGCTCCTGCCAACCTACCGGTTGAAAAGCATGCAAATGCAAGTAGATCAATAGGTACCACCTTGGTGGGAAGGTAAGCACCATTCCATGTGCCATGCTGTCCACATGACCATGGAGATGTCTTCAGACAATGCTGGTTCTTCAGCCACAGAAATGGAGATGAGTGCACTCCCTATGGTTGGTCATAGCTAGGAAACCTTAAAGGAAACCTGCAGTTGACAGAGAGGACGGCCTGCAGGCCACGTCCAGGGATGCCAGTCTCGCCAACCTGGGATGCCAGTTTTGGAAACAGGGCTGGATTAAAGAACAGGAGAAAGGCAGGGAAAGGAGAACAGATGAATACCTGGTAAAATTACAGTCTTGTCAGATATTTTTAATATTTGATGGAGTGGGGGGGAAGAGATAGATTTTAGAAAGGGCTCCCTGAGGAATCGGTGCCAGCTTTCCAAAGCACTTAATTCCGACTCTGTCTCTTTCTTTCCATCGCGGGATCAGCCAACGAGTGTCGACAGCAATTTTCGAGAAAGAAACATTGGAGGGGGAGAGAGATTTGGTGTGCAGAAGTGCCACTCTTTTCTTTTTTTTAATCTAAATTTAATGGATCCCAACTGTGACCTGCCTCGTTACAATCTATGTTCTCCAGATTGTAACTTTCCGAGTTGTTTTCTGGGTTTTAAAATAAAGCTCACGAGAGGGAAGGAGAGAGAGCTGTCGTAGATCATGGAAAGAACGTGGCAGCTCAGCTCCTCCGTGGCTGGAAAGGCGCAGTGGCTCCAGATACTCATGGAGTAAAGGGGCTCTTGGGATTCCTATGGGGTCTAAGAAAGGAGCTGCCCATCCCAAGAGGCCAACATACCCTGTCGTAGATCATGGAAAGAACGTGGCAGCTCAGCTCCTCCATGGCTGGAAAGGCGCAGGGGCTCCAGATACTCATGGAGTAAAGGGGGGCTCTTGGGATTCCTATGGGGTCTAAGAAAGGAGCTGCCCATCCCAAGAGGCCAACATACCCCCAAATCCAGAGTAACTATGGGAGCGCATAAGAGACTTTACGTGCACCCGTAGCTACTGCACCACCTAGTGAAAACCTATGGGAAATTCGTATTGGAATCCAGAGTAAGTTATTCTTACACCGGAGCAAGGACTCCCCATAGTTACTCTGGATTTTGCCCTGAGGCAGATGCAAATCTAGATTGATGGGGGGCCTTTGGCTAGTTGCACACTCCAGTAGCGGGTCACATGTATGACAAATGTATGTTTGCAAATTTATGTATGCGAAAGAGGTCCTTTATGGCTTGGAGAAAAAATGTTGCTCTTCTTTTATTTTCTGGTGTGTAAATTTTTCATTGGGTTGCGTGTTTTTCTTTTGTATGCTTTTCCTCCCCCCATTTTTCCCCCACGGCTTTGTAATGTTTTTACTCACACTGTCTTGTGACAGGAGTGTGCCATAGAGAATGAGGATAGTGAAATTGACCACCATAAGGAAAATGCACATAGGGCGCAATCCAGAGTAACTACGGGGAGTCCTTGCTCCAACATAAGAACAATTTACTCTGGATTGCAATATGAATTTCCCATAGGTTTTCACTAGGTGGTGCTGTAACTGCGTTGACGTAAATGTCTCTTAAGTTTGGATTGTAGGGTTTGTGGCATAGCAAAAACCGCTGGCATAAAATTTTTTACAGCTCACATGCAACCTACCAGACCCTCAAAGTCCTCCTAGGGTTGCCATAATCCTCTTCCACAAAATCAGGACAGGACCTTCTGTCGCATTTCCCAGTATGTGGATAAAATCCCCCCAAATTAGGAATGTCCCTGTTTTTCTGTCCTCCTCCTCCATGATAGACCTCATTCCATGCAGTAGGCAAGCAATGAAGAAACATAGTGATGTCATCCCTATATGGTGACTTTAGTGATACCACTGATAGGGTATAAACGGACGTCATATATAAATGCACATCAGGGTAGAAATGGATGTCACTGGCACACACCTCATTTTGTTAGCATGTATATGGTGCCTGGATATACTAGTAAGAGCAAAATCCAGAGTAATTATGGGGAATCCTTGCTCCGGTGTAAGAACAACTTACTCTGGATTGCAATATGAATTTCCCATAGGTTTTCACTAGGTTGTGCAGTAACTACGGGTGCACGTAAAGTTTCTTATGTGCTCCCGTAGTTACTCTGGATTTGGGGGAGTGGTTGCCATATGTCACCAAAACCAGGGACAATCCCCATTCGGGGGGATTGCGTTCACATACTGCAAATGGGATGGCATGGAAGGTCCTGTCCCAGGTTTGTGGAAGAGAATTATGGCAACCCTATAAACTGTACTAGGAAAGTTGAATTGGGTTTGGATACCTCTGGAGTACACACATGATGGGAAACCATGGCTGGCTGGTTTGTAATGTGGGGCATGTAAAGAGTGGGGCATGGGAAGAGTGGGACGAAGGGCGCAATCCAGAGTAACTATGAGGAGTCCTTTGCTCTGGATTGCAATATGAATTTCCCATAGGTTTTCAATAGGTTGTGCAGTAACTATGGGTGCACGTAATGTCTCTTACTTGCCCCCGTAATTTCTCTGGATTGTAGGGTATAAAGCCCTCCGGAGGGATGGATGGGACATCTGATGTGCCTTAAGGCCTCGGGGACATGTGCAAGACCCTGTGCATGTTGGGGGAGGGCGAGCGACATCTCCGATCGGGTTTCCGTCAAAGCCTTTATCACACTCTTACAAAAGTGAGGTGTGTAATCAGTTCTGAGCTAAAAGGGATTTACTGTTTCTTCGGGGATTCGCAGAGCTTTCTGGCAGCGAAATGGAAAGACTTTATCATCCACCTCTGAGCTTTTGGGGACGGCAGGAAGGGAATGCTGATGAGCGGAGAGGGGACCCAGCCAGGCTGTACTCAAGTGCAATTAACAAGGCCGGGAAAGGCTCCCCGATTTATATCGAGGCTTCTGTCTCCTCCACCAATCCCAGGCAGAGATAATGGGATCATTTTGACACCGGCTTATCGGTCCTCTTTGCTTTGACTGGCTTGTCAGTTCCAGTACAGTTTCTCCTTCCAAGAAGACTCTGGGTATTTGTTTGATAGGTGTTAAGCATCGATGTCGCACTAGGGGCTGTACGGAGAACTATAACACCACGGTTACTTCTGAGGGGGTTTTCATACTCTTCCTCATTCTAGGTATAATTTCTATGTCTATCTATCAATCCATCCATCCATCTAGGGTTGCCAGAATTCTCTTCCACAAAATCAGGACAGGACCCATGTCACATTTGCCAGTACATGAATACAATCCCCCCACATTGGGACTGTCCCTGTTTTGGGGGACATATGGCAACCCTATATCTCTCTGTCTTTCTCTCTATATATATCTATCCACCCACCCACCCATCCATCCATCCATCTAAGGTTGCCATAATTCTCTTCCACAAAATCAGGACAGGACCCTCTGTTACACTTGCCAGTACATGAATACAATCCCCCCACATTGGGACTGTCCCTGTTTTGGGGGACATATGGCAACCCTATATATCTCTATCTCTCTATTTCTCTATCTCTCTGCCTATCTATCCATCCATCCATCCATCCATCCATCCACCCACCCATCCTTCCATCCATCCATCCATCCATCCATCCATCTAAGGTTGCCATAATTCTCTTCCACAAAATCAGGACAGGACCCGCTGTCACACTTGCCAGACATGAATACAATCCCCCCACATTGGGACTGTCCATGTTTTGGGTGATATATGGCATCTATCTATCTATCTATCTATCTATCTATCTATCTATCTATCTATCTATCTATCTATCTATCTACCTACCTACCTACCTACCTATCTATCTATCTATCTATCTATCTATCTATCTATCTATCTATCTATCTATCTATCTATCTATCTACCTACCTACCTACCTACCTACCTACATAAAAGCCCTGTCTGTTTGAGTGTCTGCATCTTCCATGTCAACCAAGCAGCCTGAGGAGAGGGAACTGTCAACATTCCAACTGTCCAGATACCACTGAAAATACGGAAAATGTGAAGCTGGGAAGGAGGATGGTTTGTTATTGTTTTTTAACTGATAAATGTACCTCCACAAGCAAAACTATGGGTTGTTATTAGTTGTGGAATAACTACTAACCCATGCAAACTGTGCAGACACTTTTACAAAAATCATGTCCTCTTATATTTAGCAGGGAGAGAGCAAAAGTTCCTCTTTACCCCGGCAGGACACCTTTTCTGGTGTATGTTGCTGGTATCCCCTTTTGTATCTCTTCTAGATGGCGAGTGACCCTTTGGGGAACAGGAAAGCATTTAATATGATAGGCACTGTGATCACAAGGGATATATTAACAATAACAATATTAACAATAGATCTATATAAGAAAATTCCTGCTGGATCAAGCCAAAAGATCATCCAGTCCAGCTTCCTTTAACTCACAGTGACCCACCAGAAAATAAGCAACCTGTATAGGGTTGCCACATGTCCCAAAAAAACAGGGACAATCCCAATTTGAGGGGATTGTATTCTCATACTGGCAAATGGGTCAGAGGGTCCTTTCCTGATTTTGTGGAAGAGAATTATGGCATCCCCAAACCTGCATATTGTCACCACTTCTGTGCACAGAAGGCATTTAGACATACCCCCAAATCCAGAGTAACTACGGGAGCACATAAGAGACTTTACATGCAGCCGTAGTTGCTGCACCACCTAGTGAAAACCTATGGGAAATTCATATTGGAATCCAGAGTAAATTGTTCTTACATCGGAGCAAGGACTCCCCATAGTTTGGGTGCAATCCAATAGGACTCTCCATAGTTTGGGTATAAGGGTAATTTACTCTGGATTGCAATATGAATTTCCCGTAGGTTTTCACTAGGTGGTGCAGTAACTACGGGTGCACCTAATGTCTCTTACGTGCTCCCGTAGTTACTCTGGATTGTAGGGCTGCTCTGGATTTTGCCCATAACCTACTTCTAAAATCAACAGATTGGCTTATATCTTGAGATGGAATTTTCTTCCATAAATCTAGGTCAAATCACATCTTGTGGTTAGGAGTTCCACAGGCTGCTTATGTCCTAATAAAGAACTATTTTCTCTTGTTTCTTCCAACACTTCCAAAACTCAATTATAGTAGATTTCCCCCACGTTCCGATGTTGTGTAAAGAACATCCCTCTTTCGACTCTATAAGTAATTTTGTACATATCATATCTACCTTATCTCTGGTGGAATTGGTGTACACATTCAGTTGCGAGGAGCAAAGCGAAGACGAAATCACGTCATGAGGATGGATACAGAGATATTGAATACAATCAGCCAGGGGAGTTTGAAGTATTGAAATCTGCTGCCCAAGTAGAATCAAGATGAGCTGAGTGTGCAAGGAAGAGTTGGACCCTTGGCAAGCAAGTCAACCCACCATTTCGGATTCAGCGTTGTGCACAGTTAATGCTTCCAAAGGTCAGCTTCATGTGAGTACCTTTGAGTACTAAATTCAATGGAATTGATTGTAAAGACTCCAGCTCTTGTAGTAAGTTTTGCAGGGAGCTTCACTGTTGCATGCAAAGGGCCCCCCTTTTTTGGAGTCAGGTATATGCCCACCTGGGATGGGTCTGAGCATCACTGCTGTGATGCTCCCTGCATAGCTTAGTGCTTTGCACCTCCTCTAGTTATGCCACTGTCAGTGCAATCCTAGCCCCCGGTTAGGCCGACACAAGTCGTGTGCTGACCTGGGGGTATAGCAAAAGTCCCGTAAGACATTTCTGTGCCACTCTGAGTGGGTTAGACATGGCCTCCCCATGCCACTGTGAAAATGAAGAGACAGGTTTGTTATGCCGGCCTAAATTGGTTAGGAGTGCACCCCTCTAGCTATGCCACTGTGCTTTCTGCCAAGAAATTCAACAGCCAAGAACTGATTTCAGCAAGAACCCTCATTAGCTTCCTTTTGCTGCCTAATTAATTAATGTTTACAGGACTCTGAGATCCTCTTCTGAAAGGCACTGACAGAATTGCCAAGTATTATTATTATTATTATTATTATTATTATTATTATTATTATTATTATTATTATTATTATTATTACTATATCTCCTAATAATTTTCTTTATCTTCCTCAGCAATGACCGTCAGCTGTAGTTGCCAATGCATCCTAGAAATTATGGGAGGGGGGATTTCAGCAGTTGAGGGAGGCTCAGTCAGGATGCTTAGGATTTATTAAGGACTAGCAAAAAGTATACCCACATTGCAGGAGTAAAATTCCCCTGTATGCCATCCCTCAATGGCATATCAACCCCCACGTGCAACATCCCCTGTGTGCAACATCCCTGAATGTGCAACATCCCCCCACGTGCATCAGTCCCCCATGCGCAACATGCCTCCATGCACAAATTCCCCCATGCGTATCAACCCCCCATGTGCATCCATCCCCATGCGCATCAACACCCCATGTGCAACAACCCCCCCCCCCCCCGTGCGCATCAACCCCCATGCAAAACAACCCTCTGTTTTTATAAAAAATTGTTTTCTCACCCTCCATGGGTGGTGTATGTATGTTATCCTCAATTTGGGGTCCTCTACCAGAGGCCTGGGAGTTTGAGGGTTCTGCGCAGTATATTACTGTTCCTAGAACATCGAGTTTTCTGATGTCCTTCCTGGGATCTGTTGGAGCCATTATTCAAGCTTGGATGTCACAGACCCTAGTGCTCCAACCACTATTGGGATCACATTCACCTTCACTTGCCACAACCTTTCTAATTCCTCCTTCAAACCCTGATACTTTTCCACCTTTTCATGCTCTTTTTTCCTGATGTTGCTGTCGTTTGGTATTATATTATTATTATATTATAAAAATTTGTATCCCGCCTTTCTCAGGCTGTCTAGCCCAACTCAAGGCGGCAGAAACATAAAACACAATGAAAAACATAAATAATTAAATACAGTAAAAACAATTAAAACATATAGGCTAAAAGATACTGTAAAAACAATATAAAACCAAAGCCCCCCCAACCTCTGCCCTGTTAAAAAGCCCCTTTGAAATAAAAGGTTTTTAGCTCCGCCTGAAGCTCTGCAATGAGGGAGCTTTCCTTAATTCTATGGGGATGGAGTTCCAAAGCCAGGGTGCCACCACCGAGAAGGCCCTATCTCTGGCCGCCACACCTCTCACATCTTTTAGTGGCGGCACAGTCAGTAGGGCCCCCTCAGATGACCTTAGGTGACAGGTCAGATTGTACAGAAGGAGGCGGTCCCTCAGATACCCTGGACCTGAGCCATTTAGGGCTTTAAAGGTCAGGACCAGCACTTTGAATTCAGCCTGGAAACGAATGGGCAGCCAGTGTAGTTGCTGAAGTAGTGGCCAGACGGAGTCGAACCGACGAGCCCCAGCAACCACATGGGCCCCCGCATTCTGGACTAGTTGAAGTTTCCGGACCGTCTTCAGAGGCAGCCCCACGTAGAGCGCGTTACAATAATCTAATCTCGATGTCATTAGGGCATGGGTCACTGTGGCCAGATCCGAGCGACTCAGGTATGGTTGCAGCTGGTGGATCAGCCGAAGCTGAGCAAAGGCTCCCCTGGCCACAGCCACCACCTGGGACTCCAGGAGCAGCTGCAAATCCAGGAGAACCCCCAAGCTGCGAACCTGCTCCTTCAGAGGGAGTGCAACTCCATCCAGAACAGGATGATATTCCAATACCCGAGTCGAGGACATCCGGACCAGGAGAACCTCTGTCTTGTCCGGATTTAATCTCAGCTTGTTCACCCTCATCCAGTCCCCCGCTGCCTCCAGACAACGATTCAGGACTTCCACTGCCTCCTTGGACTCAGGAGAGATAGAGCTGGGTGTCATCGGCGTCCTGATGACACCTCACTCCAAACCTCCGGATGACCTCTCCCAGCGGCTTCATGTAGATGTTAAATAGCATGGGGGATGGAACCTTGCGGCACCCCACACAGAAGAGGCCAGGGTGCCGAGCAAGCATCCCCCAGCACCACCTTCTGGGACTGGTCAGCCAGGAAGGAGCAGAACCACTGCAAAACAGTGCCTCCAATCCCCAACCCGGCCAACCGACCCAGAAGGACACCATGGTCGATGGTGTCAAAGGCCGCCGAGAGGTCCAGCAGGACCAACAGGGACACACTCCCCCTGTCCATTCCCCCGCGTAGGTCATCCACCAAGGCGACCAAGGCAGTCTCTGTCCCAAGCCCTGGCCTGAAGCCAGATTGGAAGGGATCCAGATAATCAGCTTCATCCAGGACCCTCTGAAGCTGGGACGCCACCACCCGCTCGACCACTTTGCCCAGAAATAGGATGTTTGAGGCTGGCTGATAGTTGTTTAGGTTTTTAGGGTCCAGGGAGGGTTTCTTCAGGAGGGGGTGAACCACCGCCTGCCTTAATGCAGAAGGCAACACCCCCTCCCTCAGAGAGGAGTTCACCACCCTCCCTGTCCATTCGGCTACATTTGGCTCCCTGTCCATTCGGCTACATCTATCACCAGGGCTGTCTTCTGGGCCTTATCTCCCACCACAATGTCTGGCTGGTTAGCCAGTACCTTCTTATCTGTCTGGATATGGAAGTCCTACAGGACCTTAGCCCTGTCATTCTCCACAACCTTCAGAGGGGTCTCCCATCTGGTCTTCTTGGGAGGGGTTAGTCCATAGGCTGAGCAGATGTTCCTATACATGATGCCAGCTACTTGGTTGTGCCGTTCAATGTATGCTGTTCCTGCCTGCATCTTACATCCTGCCACAATGTGCTGGACTGTCTCTGAGGTTTCTCTGCACAGCCTTCACTTTGGGTCTTCTCTTGTGTGGTCAATCCCCGCTTGCCTCTATGGATCTGGTCCTTAGTGCCTGTTCTTGTGCTGCCATGATGAGGGCTTCAGTGCTATCTTTGAAGCCTGCTCTTTCCAGCCACTGATAGGATTTCCCAGAATCAGCGACTTCAGTTATCTGGTGATGGTACATCCCGTGCAGGGTCTTATCCTGCCAGGACACTTCCTCAGTTTGATCTTCCTTCGGTATTTGCTGTTGTTGTTGTTGCTGGAGACATTCTCTCATCAGCTCATCTTTGGGTTCATCTCACTGATGTATTCCTGGATATTCTGGGTTTCATCCAAGATAGTAGTTTTGACGCTCATCAGACCCCGGCCGCCCTCTTTCCGACCATGTATAGTCTCTGGATGTTAGATTTGGGGTGGAAACCCCCATGCATTGTGAGGAGCTTTCGGGTCTTCACATCGGCCGCCTCCATTTCTTTCTGTGGCCAGCTTACTATGCCAGCTATATAGATAGTGCACAATCCTAACCATGTCTACTCAAAAGTAAGCCCTATTGTGGTCTTACTCCCAGGACAGTGTTCTAGGATTGCAGCCTTATTGACCACTCAGGGCCTTTAGGAGACTTCAGGCCATGGTCAGCCAAGAAGTCCAATTCTGCACACTCCTTGCCCCCAAATGAGCACCAACAAGCAGTCCAAGTCAGGTCATGGCTGGAAGTGACATCACTGTTATGCCACAGCTCCTTCATGTCTCCTCGGAAGTAATTTTTGATGTGTGTTCAATCAGATTTACTCCCAGGAAAGCAGCCTGAGTGGCCCATTCCAAAGATGGGGGTGCCCAGTGAAGATTCCAAGGTGGCAGTACTCAGCTTTGGTCCTGATCTCTACTTTGAAAACCTCTGCCCTCGCTCCACCGCAGCATCCACCTACCCACCACCACCAGTGTCTCTCTTTCAGTGGAATCACTGGAGGATTCTTTCTCCTGGAATGCTGAGGTCGAACACCTAGGGTGACCAGGTCCTAAATTCAAAATGTAGGACCTGGTCACAATAAGGTCTAGCCGCTGCTTCTCCTAACAAGCCCCTGGTACTCCCAGTGCCCCCAATCATCCTCCCACCCACCTCTAGAAGGCCAGACACAGCGGAGATCTCCCTATTTTCCTGGACCCCCACCATTTTCCGGGCACGTCCGGCCATGGCCGGACATGTGGTCACCCTGTTGAATACCAAACTGGCTGGTTCACTTTATTCCATGATAAGGAATAAGAAATAAAGAGGAAGGCAGGCAAATGGGAGTCTGGTTTTTTCTAATCTGCCCATCTGAGTCGAGGTCTTGCTTGCTCTGTTATGCAATCAGCAGCCCCGACAGGCCAACAGGCCCTCCCAGTGGGAGAATATCGACAGCACCCAGAGATTTCCGGGAGCGGAAGGGAGGAGTGATTTGTCGGCAGAGATTAGCGCACTGTCACCAATAACCTCCAGCCCTTGGAGCGCTTGGCAGTGTTGGGGAGATGAGATGTGAGAGAGGATTAATTTTCACACCGATTAGCTGTGTTTGTCTATAAATCTTTAGCTGGGGCTAGAAGAAGGTGGGAGCAGCGCGGGTTAATTTTGGAGATTAACCACCTTGGGATTGGAGTCTGATCTGATTACGGACTCGCTAGGGGGTTGAATAATGGAGAGGCAGCCAATCTTGGAGCAGGTTCAGAAAAACCTTTTGCGGCCCCACGTGGCTATAGCAGTGTAAGGTCAAGGAAGCCACAACTGGGTTGCTTTTGCTGTGTTGCAGACAGTGGCACAGCTAAGGGGGCACAGGGGTACGTTGGCCTGGGTAACCCACCTTCAAGGGGTGCCAACCTACACCCCCAGTGATAGATTCTGAGGAATATGTGAGGGTGCAAGAGAATGTACTGAGACAGTAAGGACACAGCACCTTCTCCTATAACTACCCCATGGGTACTTGGAACCCAAATAATGTGATCAGCCACTCAGAGCGTCTTACAACCACTCTGAATGCCTCCCAATGGGGGCAGGAAAAGTACTGTGGAGGCCTTGCCACTGCAGAACCCAATCCTGTATTCCCCCTTATGGGCACTTGGGATGCAATCCTGTCCACACTTACCTGAGAGTAAACCCAGTGGTGGGCTTCAGGGGGTTCTCACAGGTTCTATAGAACCCTTTGCTAATGAGCACCTGGTTCTGAGAACCGGTTACTAATGGAACAATAAAACCTGTTGTTAATTTAGGTTATTAGGACATAGAACATGTTGTTAATTTATTTGAATCCCACCACTGAGTAAACCTCATTGACTATAATGGTCTTTCTTCTGAGTAGGAAGGCATAGGATTGGCCTCTTAGGGCACAATCCAGAGTAACTACGGGAGCACTTAAGAGACATTACGTGCACCCATAGTTATTGCACCACCTGGTGAAAAACTATGGGAAATTCATATTGCCGTCCAGAGTAACTTCTTGTTACTCTGGAGCAAGGACTCCCCGTAGTTACTCTGGATTTCACCCTTAGAGTGGATGCAAGCCACATTATTTTGAGCAGCAAAAAAATGAAATAGCGGTTGGTTGTTGAGAGTGGTTTTCAACTGCTCTGAGTGTGTCATAAAGGCAGAGATGATGCGCGTTGATGCCATCATTACACCAGAATTATTTCTGGGGGTCACCATCCAATGTCCAACCCATGTGCCATATGCCCAAACTGTACCACTGGCTGTAGAGGATCCTGTGATGCAGTTCCTTGACTGCTGCAATGAAACCTTTGGTGTATCTTCCAAATGTGTTAAATCACTGATGCCAGCACAATCCAGAGTAACAACGGGGAGTCCTTGCTCCGGTGCAAGAACAATTTACTCTGGATTGCAATATAAATTTCCCATAGGTTTTCACTAAGTGATGTAGTAACGACGGGTGCACGTAATGTCTCTTATGTGCTCCTGTAGTTACTCTGGATTGTAGGGGATGAGTGCTTTTCTCTGGCTGAAAAAGTGTCAGTACTCACCACAGGTCATCCCCATATGACTAAATTATTAATTAGCTGCTGGAAAGGTAAGTGGAAAAAGGTGCCGGTACTGAGTACTGGTGAGTATCCCCAGAAGAAAAGCCCTGATGGTGATGATGAAGACCACCAACCATTATGTGTTGGTTGGAACAAACTTGAAAATTGATATCTAGTCTGCTATAACAGGACAGGATAGATCCATTTGTCTTAAAATGGGTTACTCATTGGTTATTTATTGGTAAACTAGTGAAAAGCATACCTGTGTTGCGTGAGTAAAATTCCCCCATACAACATCTCCCCATGCACAACATCCCCCCATGCACAACATCCCCCTATGCTCATCAGCTCCCCATGCGCAACAACCACCTCATGCGCAACAGCCACCCATGTGCATAGGTCCCCCATGTGCATCATCTCCCCATGAGCATCAATGCCCCATGAGCATCAACACCCCATGTGCATGAACCCCCATGTGCAACAACCCCCCATGCACATCATCCAACCATGTGCAACAACCTCCATGCGCAACAACCCCAATGGGTATCAACTCTCCATGCGCATCAACACCCATGCGTGTAAGTCCCCTATGCCCATAAGTTCCGTATGCACATCATCTCCCCATGTGCAACAACCTCCATGCACATCATCTCCCTATGCGCCTCATCTCCCCATGCACTTCAACCTCCCATGCTCATCATCTCCCCCCATGCGCATCATCTCCCCCATGAGCATCATCCCACCCATGTGCAACATTCCCCCATGTGCAACCTTTTGGTGCAGTTTTGGCTGCATGGTTTTGGCTGGGCTGGTGAGTCAGTCAGTGAGTCAGTCAGTCAGTGACTTTCCTCTCTTATATATATAAGATGAATTTAAAGGACAATAGCTACACATATATTCCTACTTATTTCCTGACTTGCCCTACAATCTAGAGTAACTACGGGAGCACATAAGAGACATTACGTGTACCCGTAGTTACTGCACCACCTAGTGAAAACCTACGAGAAATTCCTATTGCAATCCAGAGCAAATTGTTCTTACACCGGAGCAAGGACTCCCCGTAGTTACTCTGGATTGTGCCCTTCCTTTGACTCTCTCCTCAACCTACCATTTCCATGAATCCTGCGACACAGCCTGCGAGTGTCTTTCCTTCTGTCGCTGACTGCGTAGGCATGAAATAATGCCGCCTTCTCCATATATACAAATGCAAGATAATTTAAAATAAGACGATGTTGTGTGCAATGTATATTTTTGCTGTGTAATGGGATGTGATTTAATCATGGTTTGTACTGCTGATGAGGAGGATGTGGGTGATCATCTGTGTCTGTTGTGGATTAGCTTAGAAGGAATATTGGCTCAGAGTTTGAGATCTGGCAAAAGAGCCTCGATGTGTCTGAAGTAGCTGATTCTCTAAAATGGAAGTTAATACTTAGGGCGACACTTTTCAACAAGTGTGTCATGGCACATTTGTATGCTACAAGTTGTCTGCAGGAGCGGCGTGGGAGTGGGGCCGTTGGGGGGATGTAAAGATAAACAGTTATGTAAAGATAAAGAAATCCCCCGCAAATTGTCCTGCTCGTTGTGACTAAGTCTGCAGAGCGGTGTTCATCCCCGTTAAAAGGCTGAAATGCCAAAATTCTCAAAAGACAACTCCATGGTTATACAGCTAGAGAAAGACACACACACACACACACAAACACATATACTAGCAAAAACATACCCATGTTGCGGGAGTAAAATTCCCCCATATGTCATCCCCCCCATGCATATCAAGCCCTATGCACATCAACCCACCTAGTGCATCCATCACCTACGCGCATGTATTCTCCATGCGCATCAGTCCTCCATGTAAATCATTCCTCCATGCGCATCAATCCCCATGCGTATCATCCCCCCATGTGCATTGTCCCCCATGTACATCAACCCCCCATGTGCATCCATCCACCATGCTCATCAACCCCCCATGCACATCTGTCCCCCATGCACATCCGTCCCTCATGCACATCAGTCCCCCATGTGCAGATCCTACATCCCACCATGAACATCATCTCCCCATGAGCATCAACCCCCCATGCGCATCACCTTCCCATGCGCAACACCCCCATATGGAACATTCCTCCATGCGCAGCATCCTCTCCAGTGCAACTCCTCCCTCTGAACAACAGGCACTGGGTGCCAAATTGGCTGGAGGTTAGTCAGTATTCCATGTTAAGTGTAGGACAAAAACACATTGCACCCCTTTTTAGCCCCACATGGGTTCTTGGTGGGTATTTGTGTGACAGAAGGAACTCCCTCCCCGAATTTCATGCTTCTAGGTCCAAGGGGGGGGGGGGGCGCGGGTTGGGGCGGAAGGTTGATGAGTCATCAGTTCTCCAATGCAAAGTATAGGGAGGAAAACGCTCCATTTCATTGCGCCCCATTTCACCCCCTTCTGGTTGGAATTTCCAAAAACTGGTTCTTAGTGGATGCTTCCATCACAAAAGGAACAACATCCCCAAATGTCATAGGCTCACTGGTTTTGGCTGGGCGTCGATGAGTGAGTCAATGAATCAGTGAGTCAGTGAGAGACTTTTCATTTACAGTGGCGCCTCACTGAAAGAGCTTAATTCGTTCCGGAGGCATGCTCTTAAAGTGAAGCAGATTTTCCCATAGGAAACAATGGAAACTCAGACGATTGGTTCCACAACCCAAAAAATATTCATATAAAAATATTAACTGTTTATAAAAATGATGACAAAACACTGCAATAAAACACTGTACAAAGCACTGTAATGTACAGTAACACACAACACTGCAATAAAGAAAATACTGTACAGTACTGAACTGTACTGTACCTTTGAATTCCTTCATGACTGGTATGAGGGTTACAGAGAGGGGATGACTTTGCAATCCTAAAGACACTTTCCTGGGAGTAAGACCCATAGGACACAATGGGGCTTACATCTGAGTAGACACAGTTAGGATTGTGTTCTTCCACAATCACTAATGGAGTCACTGCTATCCATTGGCTCAATGGAATCTATTGTCTTTTTGTGCAACTTGAACATTCCTCTGCTGCTTACGGGGAGCAGCACGAGAACATTGAGAACCTTCCACGCTGCCACACACAGACCCCACATGCAGACCTGACTCAGGCTGCTCCCCCCAGACGTCCCATGAGTTCCCTGGCAATGGAAGCCTATTCCAAACTTTGCCCAGGGCCCCACTGGAGCTCAAGCTAGTCTCCTCGTCCCACCTGTGAGTTCCCATGCCATGGAAGCCTCTTCCAAACTTCCTCAGAAGTGCTCTTTATTCAAGACAGTGCTCTTTAAGCAAGTCAAAATTTCTGAGAAAATTTTGCTCTTTATACAAAACGCTCTTTATTCAAGACACTCTTTATGCAAGGTACCACTGTGTATATATAATCGAAGAATTACTGACTGGCTCATTCACTGATTCACTGACTGACTTATCAACGCCCAGCCAGAACCACTGGACATAGAAGCATGAAATTTGGGATGGTATTCCGTCCATTATATACGTAATAATACAGGTAATAATATAATAATACTAGGCATTTTTATACCACTTTTCTGGTCATTTTGGATTGTTCCTCAGACTTTATTCAAAGCAGTTTACATAGGCAGGCGAATGTAAACCCCCGAAGGGATTTTTACAAACACAGATTGGTTCTATCTTTCAAGAACCGGCTACGTTCAAGGTGTTACATTCACAGTCTGGTTAACAATTCTGGCCCCTATGTCTGAGATGCTGTCCGACAAACCCTACAATCCAGAGTAACTATGGGAGCACATAAGAGACATTACGTGTACCCGTAGTTACTGCACCACCTAGTGAAAACCGATCGGAAATTCATATTGGAATCCAGAGTAAGTTGTTCTTACACTGAAGCAAGGACTCCCTGTAGTTACTCTGGATTGTGCCCAAAGTTCTCCTTCAGCTCTCAGATGAAGGGCAGCTGCGATAGCTTCTTCACTCCCGCTGAAAAGCAGATGGAAAATCCCAGCTACAGTAGCCCGCTTTTCAAGGTCTTGCTTCGGATCTGACTTCTGGTTGTCTCGATCCGGCAACCTTCAGTTCTTATCTTCAGGCAAACGGAGACTCTACCCTCTAGACCAGACCTCCTGCTCAGTACCCACTAACAACTGATTTCTGGAAATTTAACCAAAATGGGGTGAAAGTGGTACAATGAATTTTTATCCCAAACTTAAAAAAAGCAGGCCTCCATCAGTCTTGGAAGACTATGGTATCGTGCTCGGTGCTGCATACGCTGCACACGAAGCACGAAAGCCTGGGTTAGATTGTTATGGAGGCTAGGCTGTTACCCAAGCAGCAAATCCCCCCTCTCCACACCACTGAATGAGTCCAATGGAAAGGCAGAGCCAATACAATTGGATCCAGCTGGCGTTGCAGAGCTGGGCTAAGGACAGGAGCTCACCCTGCCTTGTGGGGCCGACCTGGGTCTCGAACCCTGGCCTGCTGGTTAACAGGCACAGCATTTTAACCGCTTGCGCCACCCACAGTCACCCCTATACTTAACAGTGAAGAATTGCTGACTCATCAATGCCCAGTCCATACCCCTGGGCCTAGAAGCAGCCTGATGGTACCCAGTGACCAATAGGGTTGCCTGCTATTCCCTCCCATTACCCCCTCATAACCTCTGTTGCCTGGTGCGTGTCGGTGCCCACCCCCCACCGGTGCCCAGTTCCTGCCGCCCGGTGCCCAACCATGCCTAGTGCCCACAAATATTCATGAAATTTTACTTCCATAATAAAGTGTTCATTCCGCTAGCAAATGACACCAACTCTAGTTGTGCCACTGCGTTGAGGGTCTGCATATGATCTTTAAATTTATTCTGTGTGGTCTGGCATGTGGGGAGGTCCATCATGGGCGATGATGAAATTTGCTTGCGCAAACCCTAGTGATGCATCTGCACCAAAGTGGGAAGAAGAAGTCCTTGTTTGAAGCATCCTCAGTTTCCTGGGCTCAGAATAGACCCTTAAAAAAACTGTGGCTGAATATCAGTGATGGAGCAGATGTGTGATCTCCGTAGGACTTGAAAAACTGTGTTTCTTTAGAGGGGGAAAGTGGTTTTCTTTGTACTGTAAGCTAATTACAGAGTCTGTTCCAAGCTGCTCTACTGTACAATTCACTGTCGTCTTTGGGCTTAGACGCTGTCGCGGTGCCAACTCCCATTTCGGAATAAAAACACTTATCTTGTTCACTGCTATCTTCTCCAGCATTTTGATTTTTTTTAAAAGAACCTCTCTTGCTACATGCGATCCTCTCTTCTCCGTTGCTTCCCGACTCTTCTCAGTTCTTCCAACTCCCAACACCGCAGTGATAATTCTGCCTATCATCTTCTCCGCGTGACAGCGCTGAGCAATGAAATCTCCATCACCGCTCCATTGTAATTGCCTGTCCTCTTACTCCAAGTATTTTTGGGAAAGGTAGCAGATTAGGGCAGGGGTCCAATATGGGTCCTACAGAGTTTGATGGTGGGTTAGAGAACAGGTTGGGGTGCAGATCCAGCATGCCCACCACCTGCTCCCCTACCAACAACTGACCACCCAAACTGCTCACCCTCCATTCAAAACTCAGAGCCACTGCAATAGCTACTAGCATTGCTTCTTTCTCATCTTCTACAACCTGGTAGATACTGGGGGGCAAGATTTGGAGGAGACAAACCCTACAATCCAGAGTAACCACAGGAGCACGTAAAAAACTTTACGTGCACCCGTAGTTACGGCACCACTGAGTGAAAACCTATGGGGAAATTCATATTGTAATCCAGAGCAAATTGTTCTTACACTGGAGAAAGGACTCCCCGTAGTTACTCTGGATTGCACCCAAAGTGTGACCTAGAGCACCAGACCATTTAAGTCATGGTATTGGCGTGATCCAAACTGAGTTCTTGATCTAATCCTACACAGCCTCATTTTACTGTCATGCCCTACAGCTCCTAAGGCTAGCCCTGCTCAGGCTGCTGCCCTACAGGGTTGTTGTGAAGGCACAAGCGGTGGGCAGCATCCTGGCTAGTGGGTGGAACTAGAAGCTTGTTTTGAGGCACAATATTTATTCACTGGGTATGTGGCACAAACATGGTTGCAGATCATTGTTCTATGGTTTCGCATGTCTCATGATCTGGTTAGATGGTGATGTGGCCCCATCATGTTCAAACAATGGCAGACTTCTGTTCTGTGGGCCATGATTCCATGGGCCATGGCTGGCAAGATTGCCATGGCTGGCAACCATTGATTGATTTGAATTGGGGATTACCAGCCACTGGAGTGTGTCCGCTCTCCATGTTGGGCAGTTGAATTGCACATGGACCCCTTTCACCCACCCTGTTAATAGCAGCCCAACCCAGACACTCTCACCCAGAAACCCTCCTCTGCCTTGTCCTACCATCTCACACTCAGAAGAGGAGTCACCACTCATGGGTGCCGAGTGGAGGAGTGGACGAGTCCTCCAGTGGAGGAGTGGAGGAATCCTGGTGGAGGAGTGGAGGAATCCTGGTGGAGGACTGGAGGTAACCTGGTGGAGGAGTGGAGGTATCCTGGTGGAGGAGTGGAGGAATCCTAGTAGAGGAGTGGAGGTAACCTGGTGGAGGAGTGGAGGAATCCTGGTGGAGGATTCACCACTCATGGGTGCCCAGTGGAGGAGACCCAGTGGAGGAGTGGAGGTATCCTGGTGGAGGAGTCACCACTCATGGGTGCCCAACATCCTCCTGTAGGCAGTGGCATCACCAGTGTGGTACGGCTGGTGCAGGCCACACTGGGTGACATGCCACTGGGGGGTGATGTGCCAGAGGAGTTTGACACTCTTCTGGCTGGCCCCGGGCATCAGCATGTGGGCCTGCTCCGCTTGAACCTTTTGCATGCGATTGAATGGGCGGCTCACAGAGGCTGGAGCCTTTCTGGCTATTTGATGGGGACGCATACAACAGCGCAACTCAATTTCACTCGCAAACGCCAGATTCCTAGCGCATCCCTTGTTGCTGAGCATTGAACTCTGTACCTTCCTCATTAGACCACCAATCTTGAAGGTGACACTTGGCGGTAAATAAGAAGTGACGGATGTTCCCAGGGAGGCTTTCTCTGGCTCGTCTCGCTCCGTAATAAGGTTATATTATTTTTATGGTAAAACCAATACAAAGTCAATCAAAAGAAAAAGGCCAGTTGGGAACAAAGAACCCCAGGGATTTAAGCCCGGAGTTGAAAAGGGCTTTCAGAAAGCTGAGTGCAGTATTTCCTGGGACCGCAACGCCTGAATGCTCCACACCTTCTGAAAACGACAGATAGGGATGCGCGGAGGAGATAAGAATTCTGCTGAATATTGATTCGGAGGACCAAAGCCTGCCTCTCCGCCAGGCTCCCATCCGAGTCAACAGAGCAACTCCAACTGAGGATATGGCCAAGGAATTCCTATAAAGCAAAGGTGTGGGGGGGGGGGGATGCTACCTTACCACATACAGAGGTGCCTCACATAAAGAGCTTCATTCGTTCCAGAGGCCGGCTCTTTAAGTGAAACTCTCTTTAAGTGAAGCGGATTTTCCCGTAGGAAATAATGGAAACTCAGACGACTGGTTCCACAACCCCCAAAATAGCCATATTAAAATATTAACTGGATGTAAAAATGATGACAAAACACTGGAATTGAATTGAAAACATGCATTCAATGTGCAGGTTCCTATGAAGTCCACTTAGGCTGCAGTCCTTACTTCCTGGGAGTAAGCTCCATTTAACACAATGGGGTTTACTTCTGGGTAGACATGGTTAGGAGGCTGCAATCAAAGACACTTTCCTGGGAGTAAGCTCCATTTAACACAAGGGGGATTACTTCTGAGTAGACATAATCAGGAGACTGCAATCAAAGACACTTTCCTGGGAGGCTTTACTGGGCTGCTGCTGGAGGTTCAAGGTGGCTGGTGGGGGCACTTGGGGGCAAATAGGGGCAGCTGTGTCTGGCACCTCCAGGCAACTGCCCCCAAGTTGGGGGCAGTTAGAGGCAGCAGCGCTGGCCAGCAGCCCTTTTAAAGATCCTCCGCATGGAGTGTCAGAGCTGCATAGCATGCGTGCCCATAGCACGCTTGCTTGTTAAGTGAAGCAGAACTTGTTATGTGAAGCAAAATTTCTTGGAAATTTTTGCTTGTTATGTGAAACACTTGTTAAGCGAGGTGCTTGTTACTGCTGTATTTGGCTTTATATCCCCTGATCCTGAACCGGGGTCGATGTTCACCTCCAGAGCCGAGTGGCCAATTGTCTTCCCGTGGAGATTCCCGTTCGGGGGGGGGGGGGACATTTTGACAAAGTGGTGCCTTTTCTTGCTTTGCAGAGCTGTCATAATCACCCAAAGAGGCAGAGTCTATTTATGTGATGCTCGAAGGTCTGATCCATCAGACAGCCTCGGCAGCGGCCAGGAATCGAGATGCGAGACGGGAGAAGAAACCGGGCTTGGCTCGCCTATCTTCAGGTCAATACATTATTTTTGTGATGGAAAGTCTCTCCCTCTCTCCATCCCTTTTCTCCAGCGTTTTGTTCGAGGGCAGGAGTGTTCTTTGCTATTGTCGGAGGTGTCTCTTCTGTCCAGAGAGAGATAAGAGGGAAGAGAAAATTGAAGGGTTTTTACACAACAGCCTCCCAGGTTCACAAGCTGTGGCCTGCTGTCTTGCTGTTTATTTAGCTGCCAAAGCCAAATAGCAGCGGCACTTGGAGTCGGGCAGGAAGGCAGCGTGCCTGAAATTTATGAAGCATTTCAAAGCCAGGGAGCATCTGGATTCAGATGATCCCGAGCCTGGAAGAGGACTGGATGGTGTGCGCACATGTGTGTGTGTGTGTGTGTGTGGGTTAGAATCATAGGATCCTAGAGTTGGAAGGGACCCAGCAGGTCATCTAGTCCAACCCCCTGCCTGTAGCAGGAAATCCTTCTAGGGCATCTCAGCATCTCCTAGGGTTGTGTGTGTGTGTGTGTTTGTGTGTGTGTGTTTTTCTGGGTGTGTGTTGCATGCACTTGTGCATGTGATTCGGGCAGGAAGGTCACATGCCTGAAATTTATGAAGCATTTCAAAGCCATGGAGCATCTGGATTCGGATTATCCTGAGCCTGGAAGAGGACAGGATAGTGTGTGCGCATGTGTGTATGTGTGTGGGTTAGAATCATAGAATCCTCGAGTTGGAAGGGACCCAGCAGGTCATCTAGTCCAACCCCTCTAGAAATCCTCCTAGAGCAGCTCAGCATTTCCTAGAGTGTGTGTGTGTGTGTGTGTGTGTGTGTGTGTGTGTGTGTGCATGTGTGTGCGTGCACATGTGATGTTCAGCTTCACAAACCCCACAGGAATGAGTGTGAGTTGCACAAGAGCATAGTAATGCTCTCTCCGAGCTCTTCCACATTTCATAGATCTTGTAGATTATGGCCAAGGACCAAAACTCAGAGGGGGAGGAGATCCCTTGCACACTGTGGGGAGGATCCCTGCAAAACATATGGCATATGCAAAACTTATGGCATATGCAAAATGTATGGCATATCTGGCCTAACCCGACAGGAGTGGGGCAGAAGTGTCTCACTGCATTTTTGTAACACCCCCTGGTGCCAGGATGCTTCCCCCTTCTGGAAGAGCTCAGAGGGGAGCAGGTCCCTTGCACACTGCGGGGTGGATCCCTGCCAGAGGCAAAATTGCATCTGTAGCAAGGACTGAAATGTTGCCCCTATGAAAACAGTTGGAAGGGACCCATTAGGTCATCTAGTCCAGCCTGGTTCCACTTATGTTTTGGATGGGAACATTAATTTGAAAGGTGTTGTCTTTCAGAGGCTTAACAGGTGATGAATGCAATCCTAAAGGTTGGAGGGGGAGACTGGGGGCCACCAGAGGAGTGTCAGTGGTGCCCCTGATGCCCTGTCACCTGTGGCAGACCGCATCCCACGTTATACCCTCGTTACGCCACTGATCCCTGCCAAACTTAGTGTTTTGACCCACTTCTAGCTATAGTCATGGCTGCTAGCATAGGTAGATCAAGCTTTAGGTTAGGGCAGTGTTTCTCAAAGTGGGGGTCGGGACCCCATTGGGGGTTGCCTAGAGTTTTCCTGGGGGTCGCCTAAAGACCTCTGGTGCAGGGGGCCAGGTCAGGCTTGCCAGACCTCCGGCTGTAGCTGCACACACACTGAGGCTGACTGACAGCCTCAGGGCCCAATCCTTTGCATGCCTACTCTGAAATAAATCCCATTGTGTTCAGTGTGTTCATAGAACACACATTTCATTCGTAACAATGAAAATTCATCTGCATATCGGATATTTACATCACGATTCATAACAGTAGCAAAATTACAGTTATAAAGTCGCAACGAATATAATTTTATGGTTGGGGGTCCCCACAACATGAGGAACTTATAAAGGGGTCACGGCATTAGGAAGATTGAGAACCACTGGGTTAGGGTTATTCAAACATGAGGTTCATGGTCTGGATGTGGCCTCTGGAAACTTTTTTATCTACTTGCCTCCTGGTTTTGGTCTGGAACTGCCAATCTCCAGAAAATCAAACAAGAGGAAAAAAAATCTGGGAGAGGTTCTGAATAGGGTGTTTGTCACATTTGTCACAGCCAAGCATGGCACAGCTTTTTAAAAGGGCCTTTCGATGAGCCGAGAATGGGAGAGGACGGAGTGAAGAGCTTTGGCGGACCTGTCACAAGTACCCGGATGGCTGAGACGTCGGCTGAAATTTACACAAGGCCAGAGATTTATTACCCCCGTGAAAGCCCCAAATTGGACATTTATTCTGAAAGCCAAAGCAAATGTGGCAGCTGAATCGGCAGCAGCTAAAGGCCCATCAAAGAGCATCAAGAAGGAAAGAGGAAAACAAGCCACAAGTTCAAGCCATGCGCTTGATTTCCAGCAGCGCAATCAGAGGTGGGCAGATACCGGTACGGGCCTACGCACCCGTACCGGGTCTTCCACCAGGGCGGACGACAGCGAACCGGCCAGACCAGCGGCTGCAAGAGCTGCGGGGAACGGTACGCCAGCGTCCGCCGGCGCCGGGTCTCCTGGGGCTCGCCTGCGTCCAGTGAAGTCCAGCTCGCCTGGGGCTCGCCTGCATCCAGTCTCCTGGGGCTCGCTCAGTGTGCCTGCGTCCAGCTGGACGCAGGCGCACTGAGCGTCCTGAGGCTTGGTGCCAGGACGCTCAGCACGCCTGCGTCCAGCTCAAGCAGATTTTCCCATAAGAAATAAAGGGAACTCAAATGATTGGTTCCACAACCGAAAAAATATTCATATTAAAATATTAACTATGTAAAAATGATGACAAAACACTGGGATTGAATTCAAAACACTGTAATATAACACAATTAACTGTAATAAAACACTGTTATTTACTTTATGTACCTCACGTAACAAATTTAATTCGTTCTGGAGCCATATTTATTAAGTGAAATGTTCTTTACGCGAAGTGGATTTTCCCATAGGAAATAATGGAAATTCAGACAATTGGTTCCACAACCCCAAAAATATTCATATAAAAATATTCACTGGATGTAAAAATGATGACAGAACACTGGAGTTGAATTCAAAACATGCATTCAATGTGCAGGATCTTATGAAGTCTACTTAGGCTGCAGTCCTAAAGACACTTTCCTGGGAGTTAGACCCATTTAACACAATGGGGCTTACTTCTAGGTAGACATGGTGAGGAGGCTGCAATCTAAGACACCTTCAAAGTGTCTCCCACTTTCTCCTCCTCTCCATCCTGAGCCTCTCCCTCCCCTGCTCCCTTCTGGTTGTCCTGAGCTGCTTCCCTCTTCTCCATGCTCTTCTCTCCCTCCGGCCACAGGAGGAACAGCGCGGAAGTGTTGCTTTCACTATGGGCAGGTGCGCTAGGAAGCCCTGACGCTTTTTAAAAGGGCTGCCGGCCAGCGCGTCTTCCCCAACTGCCAACGAATGTGTGCTTTACATGAAGCACAGTTTGTTATGTGAAGCAGAATCCTAGAGAAATGTTTTATGTGTGTGTGTGTGTGTGTGTGTGTGTGTGTGTGTGTGTGTGTGACCACATTTAAGCTATCCCCCTTTCCAGCATCTCATCTTCCTTTATTTTCAATGGTAGCTGGAATGTTGACAGTTGGAATGCTGACAGTTGGGTCTCTTCAGCCTGTTTGATTGACAGAGAAAGCCAGAAGACATGGACACTCACGCACATCCTAACCGTGTCTACTCAAAAGTACGCCCCATTGTGTTCAATGAGTCGTACTCCCAGGAAAGTGTGTTTTGGATTGCAGCCTAAGAGTGCAATTCTAAAGACACTTTCCTGGGAGTAAGTTCCGTTGAACACAGTGGGGCTTACTTTTGTGTAGACATGGTTAGGATCATGATCTTAGGCATTTACATAGAAAGATGGGTCTTGTAGCACAATCCTATGCCTGTCAATTCCGAAGGAAATCCTATTACAGTAATTGCAGTCCAATTTATTGCAATGCAGCAGTAAATCTTTTGTTGGAAAGGGACTTCATTCCTAACCCCCTCTTAGGCTGGTGTAGGCCCTGGTGCAAGTCCCATGCTGACCTAGGGGTGTCACGCACCGCTCTTGGACCAGTGCACAGGCATATGCCAACATATGGGAATGTATACCAGGTGAGTTAGGCTGGCCTAAATTAGGTAGGATTGTGCCACCAGTCACAGGCAGGTGATCGACAAGTCTTGTTTGCAATGTTATAATGTGCTAAGATCCATGTGGTCTGTTAATGCACATACATGTGGGCTGGGTCTGCAGTGGTTAAGACACCATGCCTATCATCAGGGTTCAGGACCCAGGAGTTGCAAGGAGTAAGCTCCCGTCCTTATCCCAGCTCCTGTCAAATCAGCAGTTCAAAAGCATGGAAATGCAAGTAGATAAATAGGTATCAACTTGATGGGAAGGTAAACAGCATTTCATGCAATCATGCTGGCAACGTGACCGCAAAGGCGTCATCAGAGATGGGCTGGCCCCATCCCAAGATCCGGTACGCCGGAAGTGGGAGGGGCCAGCCGGGGTCAGGGGGTGTGGGTGGGGCGAGGGGCGGGACTGGCGAGGGGCGAGGGGCGGGGTGACGTTGGCGCCTGCGCAGAGCCTGCTTAGAAGCCGGCCTGCCAGCTTCTAGGTAGGCTCTGCGCAAGCGCCGACGCCGGCGCTCACGCAGAGCCTTCCCAGAGGCTCTGCGCGAGCGCCGATGTCGGCGCTTGTGCAGAGTCGCGGGTGTGGTGGGCGCAAAACATGGCGGACTGTACCGGTCCGCTATGTTTTGCATTTCCCTGTCGCTGGCGGTACGATTTGGGGATAAGTGCCACACCCCACAGCTGTGGCTGAATCTTATAGTACAAATAGCCCCCCCTTATCTTTAGATCTGTATCCATGATTTCAATTATCTGTGGACCCCCCACAACCATTCATGCTTGTAGTGGGACCAAAGGAGTTTGCCGGTAGCCTGAACACCTGATGAAATTAGATGGAATGGTAAACAGGAAGATGACAGGCCATCTAGTTTCATCAGGCCAATGGGCACATTGGGGGGATATATGGGACAAGGTTGAAAAGCAGTACATAAATACTGTAGACAGATGCACAGGGAACCTACTACAAGCATCCCCATATCCATGGTTCTCGTATTAAATTCTGGACCGCTCTGGCCTGAGTCAGTGTATTGCATGCTTGCAGATGTCCAGTGTATGCAAAAAGCTTTCCATCAGTCAACAGTAGGAATAAATAAAGTTTAAGATCCCACTAAAGCACTTTCTCGGCTCCCTCTTCATTAGCGCTAAGTGGAAAAATTCCAATTTCAAAAGATTGAAGGGAGTTTTATGCAGTGTGGCGGCTCCCTGTGCGAAGAACTGTCAGATTAATCAACAGAAACCAGACAGGAGTTTCACACGCTAGCCACACAGACACGCACACGCTTCTGAAGACAACTGATGGGTGCCCTCTCTTTGGCTGCAAGCATCCTTCTCTTTGCATCCTGATGACAAGGCCTGGCAACCTCCTCTGCTTATTAAGCTACCAATTGCTTCCTGCGCATACGCTCCTTGCCGTGACCTCTGGCAATGATAATGACTGTGCAAGCAATGTGCAAACATCTCTTTGGACTCTCTTGCCTGATTGATAAAGAGGCCTCGGACGCCACAGTCCAGGCACACTGTGCGCTCTAATGAGAACCGTCTTCCCCGGTTTGGTCGGCTTCCTTGGATCTGCATTTCCAACTCAATCAATCAGACCTTTATTGGCATATAAAAGCATATTTACGCCTAAAAGCATACAAAGTCATGAGATTTAACATCTTCAGCACAATTTGACAGTGTATGGCCATCCATATTGGCTTGGAAAGGCAAAGTGTGCCGCAACACTCAGAAGCCTGGTCCCAAAGCTGCACCAGGCATGGGCACTACTCGCCCGAACCGGATCTTCCCATTTCCCTGCCGCTGGCGAACCGCCAGCAGCAGGGAAAGTCAAAAAGACGGTAGACCAGTTCGGGCCCGCCACCATCTTTTTGACTGCCGTCACTGCGCAAGCGCCAAGTGCCTGCAAGCGCAGGGGGTTGGCGCATGCGCAGTGCGCCGGAGTTGGGGGTCTGCCCCTGGCCCTGCCTCCTGACCCCATCCCTGCCTCCCGACCCCAGCCCAGCCCCCCAACTTCTGGCAAACTGGATCTTGGGGGCTGGCTGGGCCCATCACTGGCCACAACTTTCAACTTCGTGGAATTTGTTTAGTCGTTAAGTGGTGTCCGATTCGTTAAGTGGGGCTTACTCCCAGGAAACATACATCTTGACACAATTGGAGATCATCCATAAAAGAACAAGGAGTTGTTCAGTGGCATGGATGCAAGTGTCATTTGTGATACCCGAGGCATTTGGTGGACCGCTGTGTGATCCAGGAAGCTGGACTAGATGAGCCTGTGGCCTGATCCAGTGGAGATTTTTCTTATACAGTGATACCTCAAATAACAAGTGCCCCACATAACGAGTGATTCACATAACAAGCACAAATTCCCATTGGGAGAGTGCTTCTCTTAACAAGCCCACTTCACTTAACAATCCCAAGCAACCTGAACGCAACCAGGCCGGGTCATCTGGGGATGCGAAAGGCAGGCGCACGGAGAAACAGGAAGCATTGCTTTCTAATGGACGGTGTGCTAGGAAGTCCTGATGCTCCGTGTGGAGCCTGTTTTAAAGGGCTGCCAGCCAGTGTACTGCTGCCTCTAACTTTCCCCCAACTTAGGCGCAGTTGCCCCTAACTGCCCCCCAAGTGTCCCCATCTGCCTCCAGTCTCCAGCAGCAGCCCAGGTAAGCCCCCTATCCTCCATGCAGCCTCCTAAGTATTTCTACTGAAAAGTAAGCTCAATGGTGTTCAGTGGGGCTTACTCCCAGGAAAGTGTCTTTGAGTGCAGCCTCCTAAACATGTCTACTCAGAAGTAAGCCCCATTGTGTTAAATGGGTCCAACTCCCAGGAAAGTGTCTTTAGGATTGCAGCCTTAGTAAACTCCATAAGATCATGCACATTGAATGCATGTTATGAATTCAATTCCAGTGTTTTGTCATCATTTTTACATCCAGTTAATATTTTTATATGAATTTTTTTTGGGTTCTGGAACCAGTTGTCTGAGTTTCCATTATTTCTTATGGAAAAATCCGCTTCATGTAAAGAACATTTCATAGATAATGGGCTGGGATCAATTCTCATTCATTCATTTATTCATTTTTAATTTTTTAAATTCTAAAATAAAATAAAATTTTATTGGGCAGTTATGTGCTACGTTTCCTGGGCACTGCAGTACACAGCCAGAAGCTGCTCTGATCAGCTTGGAATTATGCCATTGAAATCAGTGCCATAGCTTTGAGTAGACCCACTGGGGCTGCTGCATCTTGACACAATTTGAGATCATCCATCAAGGTAAGGGGAAATGTCTCCCCTTACCCTGCAGTAGTGCAGCAGCACAGTGGTGAACTCCAGCAGGTTCGCACCTACTCTATAGGACTGGTTGTTAACAAGAGAACGGACATATAAAGTTTAAAAATAGCCATTTATAAGTGGCTGCCAGATGGGCAGAGAACCCATTACTAATTTCTTTGAATCCCATCACTTTGAATCACTTTGAATCCCATCACTGCATGAATGCCACAGCATTCCCGAAGGTGCGCTGGATACCACACAAGCCGTTTGGCCTGCTTGTTCCAGCGCATGTTAGGATTGCGTCGTAACTCAGCGAGCGAGTGTGTCTGCTGCTTTATGAGACTGAGATGTGCCTCGACAAAGTTCATAAAGAGAGCCAACGCTGGAGCCCTTGACAGCCCCCAGGTGCCCCCTTCTCACAGGTGAACTTCTGCACGTCTGCATTAATATATCAACCTTTTAAAAATGTCAGGCGTTGTGGAGCCCTCCTTGTTTGTTCAAGCAGGGCACCTCTCGACTGGACGGCAGGGATAATTTATTGGCTTGTCTTTGTCTGCATTATTCGAAAATGACAGGATTACTCAGCTGTAACACACTTGGTTAGACAATGTTAATAGAGCTGTACAGAAATTCGGGATCCAGAATCCTTCGCAATGGGCTCCTGTCTTTCATTTGAAGCTCCAGGGATGCAGAAACATTTATACAGTAGACAATATGCTTATTACCTGGAAGGAGGAGGAGGAGGAGGGGAGGAACGCGTCTCCGATTTTCGCAGTCGTAAATATTCTGCGACTGAAAATTCAACATTATCTGGAATTCACTTTTTTATTTAGGACCTCCACATCTAAATTGTTCAAAGAGGGATACTCTATCCGTAGGGTGCAGAGAGGATTTCTGCAGATGCTGCTTTTACTTAAATCCAGCATGACAGGATGCACTTAGCAAAATCCCCGTTCCAAGTACTAAAGGTTCAACAGGGCCCTCCCAGAAATTTCATCTGGGGATAAACATTTATTTTGGACCCCTTCCCTAAGGGAGAGTATAAAATATTGTGAGCGTAGGTGACTTTGGAGGAAATCCAGAGTAACTACGAGGAGTCCTTGCTCCAGAGTAAGAACAAGTTACTCTGGATTGCAATATGAATTTCCCATAGGTTTTCACTAGGTGGTGCAGTAACTACAGGTACATGTAATGTCTCTTACATGCTCCCGTAGTTACTCTGGATTGTGCCCTTTGTCTAGGTCTATGGGGTTTCTCAATCTGGAGCCCAGCACAGCTCCATCCAGCATCAGAAGTTAGGTTCGATAATGGTAAAGCTAACACAGTGGTCTTCAAAGTGGGGATTGGGACCCTTTTGGGCAGTGGTTCTCAATCTCCCTAATGCCGTGACCCCTTTATAAGTTCCTCATGTTGTGGGGACCCCAAACCATAAAATTATTTTCGTTGCTACTGCTGCAGTGCTATCTAAACTTTCCTGGGAGTAAACCTCATTCAACTCAATGGGAATGACTTCTGGGTACACATGCATAAAATTGGGCTCTAAGGCTGCAATCCTAGCACTTTCCTGGGAGTAGCCCCATTCACTATCATGGGACTGACTTCTGAGGAGACCTCCATATGTTTGGGAGGAGGAGGCTGCCATATGTGGTGAATGTGTCAGGTGCCTCCCCGCCCCCAAGGCTCCACATCGGTCTCACACCAGCCCAGAGGCTCCTTCTGAGCCGCTTCTCAGCGACTTCTTCCAGTCGCAGCAGCTCCAGCGTTTCTGCCAGGTTTTCCCACTTGGCCCCCTGCACCAGGGGACTTTAGGCGACCCCCAGGAAAGCTCCAGGCGACCCCCAAACGGGTCCCAACCCCCACTTTGAGAAACGCTGCTTTGGGGGGGTCTTCACCTCAGGTCAAGGAGATTGCGAGAGAGTGGGATCCACCGTCTTGGAATCTGGCAGTGGGATTTCCTGGGAGTAAGTCTCACTGAACACAATGGGACTTATTTCCAAGTAGACAGAAGGAACATCCCAGTAAGGGTGAAATCCAGAGTAACTACGAGAAGTCTTTGCTCCGGAGTAACAAGTTACTCTGGATTGCAATATGAATTTCCCATAGGTTTTCACTAGGTGGTACAGTAACTACGGGTGCACTTAATGTCTCTTACATGCTGCTGTAGTTACGCTGGATTGTGCCCTAAGTTTGACGGGGGTCCTGGACTGAAATGCCTGAATACCACTGACTCAACTCATTCTGCTCCAAAGTCTCTCTAAAATCTTTAATTATAGGTTAATTAAAATCTTTTAATTAATAAATCTTTTTAGTTCATCTTTTAAATAAATCCTTTAATTAATAACCCACTTATAGGGTTAGGGACTGCAGCACTGTCCAAAATTGAAAACCATTGAAAAGTGGAACCCTTTTGCAACCCAGCTTGAAAATGCAAAACTGCTCCCCCA